>CANXYI011138835.1:0-33973 GCA_948208565.1 Hura crepitans | reverse complement strand
CTATTTTTATGCTAATTTATGGTACATCTACATCTCATATGTCTTGGCCATTATAAGACTTCTATGCATTCATGCATCAATCACACTTATTGCATACCAAATCATTACTTCATCTATCCTAGGCCTAATACACATGTATTGTTAATCCTGAACACTACTTATAACTACTTAACAAAGCTATACACATCTACAAGCATGAATCAAGCTCTCAGCCACTCACACCACTCATGCCAATCATACATTTTCCCATCTATTTACAAGAAATTCCATTACATTTCAATATAAAAACTATCAATCCATATATCAAGCATCATAAACACACATCAAAATCTTTTCACCCCTCTTAGCCAACTAAGAATTTAACACTAACTTCATGCCTTTCCATCAAACAATAATTCTCACACTATAGTCTACATGCAACTAACCTAATCACATGAGTCCCTTTACACCTTACTCAAATCTATCATTTCTTTCCATGCTTGACGATAACAATTGGATTTTAAAAGCTTAGAGACATGAGATAGGTGTTGGAATTCACATATCTCTTAATAACAAGAGCTAGACTCTACTCCCAAGGCTTGAAAAACCTTACCGATGTAGACTTTAAGCTTTATGAAAACTTCCAGCCCTTCTATAAAAGCTTCTCCACTTCATCTTCAAGCTTTTCTTTGCCTCTATTCACCTCAAAAGCCATTAAAACACATCCCCATAGATGTTAGGAACCTCAAATACCCAATTCTAGCAAGGAAAACTCAAGAAACCCTAAGGAAGAACAAAGAAGTCACTTCAAACATCCCTTGTTGTACTGCTTCTCCCCAAAAAATTTTGAAGAATTTTTATGAATTATTGAGTACTCTTTTCCTAGAAAATTTTCTTCCCTTAGCTACCTAACATCCTAAATGAATTTAGAGATCAAGAATTGGAAGAATTTGCTAAAGGAAGAAGATGAAAATATCTCTCTAAGCTTATTGTGGTGTCACTTTCTAGACAGAAATGAAGAAGAAATTTCTCCTTTTATATAAATGGGTTTTCCACTTGTTAACTAAGGTTGCCACTTTGCATAGGCCTTACACCAGCTGGCCATGTGTGAGTTGGTCCCACAACCACTTGAACCATCCCGAAATGGCTCAATTTTTGGTAAAACTTTAGAAATTCACCAAAATTCACATAGACCTAAAAAATTTATACCATTTGTTTTAAAATTCATATTTTAATCCCCTCTACTTGGTCATAAATTTTTGCAACAAAATTCCACTGATAGGATAGTTTTAGATTGCATCAATTTGCATATGAACTTAGAAAATTATGAGAATTTGCAAACATCCTTAGAATTGAAAAATTCTTTCGCCAATGGACTCAATGGAATTATTGAGCTTTAAGGTCTGATATTTTTAGGTCCATCTGAGCATATCCCGAGTCATTCCGAGCCTAAAATTTTTTTATTACATAGATAGGTAGCTTACAGTCCGAAATGAATTATTCCTTCTACTTAATTTTTAAATTTTTGCATTTTCACAAATTTATAGCCCCTTGAAGTTTCATGACTAGTGCTGTTGGCTTAGTTTATGTGCAAGTGACCCAGCACCTTAGGCACACTTCTCGGACCTAGTGGCACTATTCATAGAACCTCGAAACACAGGCATTACAATAGGACATTTGGTTATAACATCATTCATACACATCCTCTTATATTTTATCATCATCATTTACATCAATTGCTTCCTATATATTATCCATTTCATACCTTATATAGAACACACATATATATAACTTCATATAGGCCATTCAACCATGTCATCACGCATGCAAAAATATTGAATTTTGTCATGTTGCATACAATATCTCAATTTTTCATACTCATTATCATTCATGTGATCATGTATCTTCCACAATATGTCTACTAATAAACATATGCATACATACATACACCAATAGGCCATTCAGCTTTCAAGCCTCCAAGCATCCATAACCATTATTTAATCATGTTACACATCCTTTCTAAAGTGCATTAAATTAAAATCATCAATTTATAGACATACCTCACCAATAGCATGCATATGTGAGACATACATACACACACATGCATTATGGTGATTTAACCACCATGTTACATACCTTAACATATATCTTCTTAACATGATAAATGTATACTCATAAGTTCATTTATTCAATTACATCTATATATATGCATACCACATAACTAGGATGCATACATAGAATATAAGTGCATTTACATGCATTATGAACATAATACATTACATATCTCATCTTATCCTAACTCATTCATGTATACCATATATAAGACATACACACCTATGCATGCCTTTTTAACACAATCGACCATATACACACCATTAAGGCATTTAATCATTTTAATCTTATTATTTAAATTAACATGTCTCCAATTTATTATACATCATAGAAGTATGGTCTAACACATATAATACATCAATTAGATATACATACTCACAATTTTAATCATACACATACAATATGAACATAAAGCCCTCACTTACTTCCTCATGTATTCCAACTAATTAACATGTTCCATCATTTATCTGGCATGTGTGTAAAATATGTTTTAATCAAATTTTCTTGTATACTTAATCATATACACAAAAACATACAGTATATTACATCATAATATGCATAATTGCATTATAACCATAATATAACTTCTACATCCTTTTCATGAATTCAATTTATCTTAAATACATCATCATACACTCATTTACCATTTAAAACTTTCAAAGCCATAATTTATATACATGGACATTTTACACAAGCACATATATTTACATCTTATGTAATTTTTAGGGCACAAATGAATTAAAGCAATTTAATGCAATTACACATACTATAAGGGATACACTTACCTCATTAAGCTTAATTACTCCCTAATAGCCTCCTCAAGCCTTTACTTTCCTTTTTCCTTTTGATTCATCCTTATCACCTCTTAAACATAGAGTCAATCCTCAAATAAAAAAATTTATAATAATTAAAATATGCCTTATTTCTTTAAATAAACATAACTCTTATTGGAACCATAAAGATAACTTAAAAATTATAAAAGCTACTCGTGAAATATTCAGTTACTATTCCTTAATAACCTCCAAACATTCATAATAATTATAACAACCATTCAATTCTCAATTTGACTTGATAAATCTCATATTAGCATCTCATTACATCTTAAAAAATATTAAAGCTTGAAAATAGACCCTTTACCCATACTTAGTCACTATTCATCAATAATATTCAAAAATTCTTTATAATTCCAACATGCATCAAAATCAATTTCTAACTTGAAATATCTTTTTTTAACCTTATTTTACAAAAAAAAAATTATTAAAAGTCTAAAATAATCACTTACCTAATTTTATGTCACTATTCACGTATACATAAATCTATCCCAAATTCTTCCCTTTTCTTCGATTAAGCCTTCAAAATTGATGTTCAAAACATTTCAATGCTAAATAATATCTTAAAGGGTTGATTTAGTATTAGTTTTGGTATAAATTTGAAAAAGAAAAGCTTAGGAAGCCCTAAAATTGCTTCTTTGGCTTTTCACATAAAAGATAAGAAAATACATGGAGAGGTGATTTTGGAAGTACAAGTCTCTTAGATATTGGAATTAGCTTCTTATACAAAATAATAAATGGCTAGGATCATTTAATTAAAAGAATTCCAATGGCCCATATCAAATGTTAAGCAAAAATCCTTAATTTTCTTACTTATATCTTCTTTTTATTCTTACTCATCCATTCTTCTATTCTAGCCTCAATTTGCATATATTATTATCCCCAAATAATCATACATATTTTTCCCTAAATGCCCTAAAAAATCTGTGTTCAAAAATTGAGAAAATTTGATTAAAAATGCTATTTTTTATACCCATTTTTCATATCATGCAGTATTTGCCATTAACCCTCTGATCTAACAAATGTAGAAATGTGTAGATCCTAGGTCAATTAAAGCCAATGTAGGTAATTCAAAGAGATAAAATATACCCACTATCACATCTTGGGAATCTATCTCTTCCCTTTTTTGGATGGCATATTATCATACTAGGGCTTATGTCTTTTATCTATTAACTATCTCCGATCTAGCTTTCTTACTACTACCCACTCTATCATTTTTACCACCTTTATGGCCTCTAGCTAGAGATGAAGCTTGGTATTAAGTTATATCATTTTCCCTCATAGGATAGTCCTTTTTGAAATGGTCTTTAGATCCATACTTTTAACAAACCCCTAGTAATATCTTCTAACAAACACCTTTATGTTTATTTTTACAATGCTCACATCTAGCTAGTGCACTCTTTGCAGTGGAAATAGGTTTACTAATTGATTTTGAATTCTATTGCAATCTAGTTTGTGCTTTCTATCCTAATTTTTGAATCATTGTTTATTTTATGATTGTTGTTGGGTAACTCATTTACCATTCTGCTTCCTACCCATTTCTATACATGAACTAGCTTAACCTTGGCTAAAATATCTCTTTTATTAAAAACATTCTTTTCTCTCTTTTAGTAAGTCTTCCACTTTATAAGTTGTTGCTATTAAAGAAGGAAATTCTCTTATCTTTATCATTGCCACTTATAACTTAATGTAATGGTTTTTAACTTTCTCAAACATTTCACACCTCCCATCTTTGGTCAACATAATTTCTTTTGCATACCAGTAAAGTTTTGCTTTTTTTTCATATTCGAAGATATATTTATGTCCTTCTATCAAATCTACAAATTCTTGTCATTTTCTCTCCAAATAGTTCTTTCTAATGTACTTTTTCTTAAACTCCTCTAGGAAGAATTCCCAAGTCCATTTTGCTAGAGTTTTATGTTTTGAAATTATCTTCCACCATCTAAATGCTTGTTCTTATAGTATGGATGTTATACAAATTATATTTTTTCTTGAGTGCATCTTAATTGCTGTAAAATTCTAATGGTTCTTTCAATCAAATATTTTGACAAAACAATTTCATCTTTTACTACACCCTTAAAATATTCAGTACCTATTTTGTTAACCCTTTCTAGGTAATCTTTTGAAGAGCTTGTAATTATCGAAGTGGCTTGATCAGTGGTAAAGGTGTTGCTATTGCCACTAGTGGTTGTCTCATTAATTGCACTATTTGCAAA
Source organism: Hura crepitans (assembly GCA_948208565.1). NCBI lineage: Eukaryota > Viridiplantae > Streptophyta > Magnoliopsida > Malpighiales > Euphorbiaceae > Hura > Hura crepitans. The sequence goes on along the minus strand of CANXYI011138835.1, from coordinate 28,836 downwards.
AGTAAAGCTGACTGCATTTAGATAAGTTGTGCAATATTACTAGGTAGAGAGTCTCTGCTTTAACAAGTTTATTGATAGTCATTCATGCTTGGCTTTCTATTTCTTCACCACCACCAAGTGTAATTGATTCACTCATCTTGAATATATAGGAAAAAACTAATTATTTTCCTCAAGTAGTTTATTCTTATTGAATACATACTTATAATCCCAAGGCACTTATATGTAACCTTATACTAAGGATTGCCTTAGCCTACTTTAATACCACTAAGTGGCTCCCTTTAACCAATTTGATCACAAGACCTAGAAAAGAGATGACACATAACTATATCTATAACATTCCATTTCTTAATTATCAATTTAATTATTAGAAGCTGATTTAATCTTTAGTGGTTGATACTTTACCTTTTTATAATAGTAAAGGACATATCTCATGTAATTGGGATTCTTATGTCGAAAGTCGGGCAGTATAATGGCTGACTAAATACACTACCTAAATACTAATTTATAGAAAATAACACTTCTAAATCCATGTGCATCATATCATCTCATCGGATCATTTTAATCACCTAAATTCATTCAATGTTCCATAATTAACCCAATTATCATCAAAATCTCACAAAACACTTCATTTATAATATAGTTATATATGTAACAATACATCAATTTAAAGTTTTTATGCAAATTATGAAACCTAAAACATAAAAGTTTAGGCCCATCCCCTATATTTACATATGAGTGCCATAACTACCTATTAAACTAAACATTACAATAGAAATGATATATATAATAGAGAGACTACTTTGCTCAACAACACTACTAAATTGAGGACAAGTTGTAGATGACATTCACCTACTAATGCATTGAAAACCATGATGCACTAAGCATAACACTAAGTGGTGTATTTAATGAAATATACATTAAAATTAAATAGAAAAGTAATCATAATGCTCAAGGAATTCATACACAATAAGTTATCTATATCAATAATCATGAATCACTATCAAAATTCCTTATTTAGTCTATTTGTTCAATAATTGTCTTATAGGTTTACTCTTTCAATAATTTAAGTCATATAGTTTATACTTGTACTATCAATTAGACATCACCTTTTTAAACATAAAAAGTCTACCCTATTATTCTTTTATTTCATGTTAATCACACACATACATAACCCATACTATTGAGACATTTTCTTGATACTAGATAATAAGATCTCTACCATAAAGGTTTTATGAGATATGTATTGTCCTATGTTTTGGACCTCATTGGCTATTGCACCAGCATGTGTGGATGTGCAATGGCCCTATGGACCTCAATGGCTATTGCACTAACATGTAATTGTGCAACTGCCCTACTAGACCTCAATGCTAGTTGCACTCGCATGGAAACATCTCAATAATATATATACATATGCCTAGTGGCCCTACTGGACCTCAACAGTGGTTACACCTACATAATTTATCCTAGTAAAATATAACTACACAGAGGCCCCATTAAACCTCAATAGCAGTTGCACCCACTTGAAAATGACACTAAAGTGTCTTAGCAATTGCTGTAACTCCCTAGTTGACTAGTCAACTTATCTACTCTAGGTCGTTTACCTCATATAGTCATTAATTATATTTCCTTTAATTACAATTGTTTGTTGTATGTTTTATGCATAAATTCATTTATCATTATTTAATATCCAAATATTTCTTTAAGACACAACTAATTCACATCTATTTTATCTTTCATGTTTATTCATACTTTGTCTATAATTAAACTCATATTACAAAAAACTCAACACAATAATTTATTCTTAACATATATAATCCTTTCATCTCAATACATAATTCATTTTCATGTCACTTTTTATCTATTCAATATTTCTTTAGGTCTTTAATTGATCACCACTATGCATATGTGCACACTTTATCACTCCATTTTTATTACACACATAACAATTTACACATACATGTGAAATTTCATTTTAAATTCCATTTTATGAACTAAACAACCTTAATTGCTTTTTCATGTATGTCATTCCGCACATGATGTTAATAGCTCCTAGATCTAATTAACCAAAATTTCTCATGTTACATTTAATTTTAACTACTTATTTAGTAATATTATACATTACATAAGTATGTTTGCCATTCCAAACTACAAATGAGCATTATACCCGTACATACCCAATTCATCCATAATACTCATAAGTCCCTAAATAATGTATTTTGATATAATTCTTACTTACTACATCTAATATGCAAGCATTTAACTCAATTACACCATCAGTTACACCATACACATGTAAACAAACATAAACACACACAAGTTCCATAACGACATACATATTTAAATTATGTTTATTTCAACATTACTAATGTATAAATCATTGAATACATTTACTATCTTATTAATTGGCTTAGAAAAAGGATTTATAATCTTTCCCTTTTTCCTTTTTTTTACTTTTCTTCCATATTCTCTATAAAAATAACACAAATCTCATCAAGAAAAATCATATAAAATTCTATACTCATCCAAAACTTAAAATTTATTTAAGAAACCTTAAATTGAGTATAAGAATTAACCATGTAAAATATTGGAACATAAAAAATGATGGTGACCACAACCCCTAAATAAACTTTTCTTTTTCTTTCTTACCTTTAATTAGTGATGCGTGGATGAGAAGGATTTTATTTAAGGTGGAAATTGGAATTGTGGTGGATTTAAGTAGTGGAAAGATGAAAAAAATTGGGAGGAGAAGCATCATTTAATGGCATCTAGTTTATGGAGGGAAATGATGAAAATTGGTTGATTTTTAAACCTTATGTTATATATGTAATCTTACCAAGGTCTTAAATTAAGCCATTTGGTAATGCAAATGCTAAGATTAATCCAAACATATTGTATTCTTTAAAAATTTAACTCTTTAGAGCTTCAAATAAATCTCTTCCAAATGCCATTAATTCCAAAATTTTGTAATTTATAAAATTAGAGAAAATAGTAATTAAAAATAGAGAGGAAACTATTTTAATTAAATAACATAATATTTCCTTTATTTTTTAATAAACACATCTTCATCTCATAATAATTAAGTTTCATTACCATTGTCTTATCTATAATTTTTAAGCATCAGGTTTTGCTATTCCTAGGTAATTTGAAGCACAAATAAAATATTCTATCGTTTAAGTTACACTAGGTTACTATTCACGAGACACTATCAAAAAAATTTCAATTGCATTTTTAAACCACTTTATCAACATTTTTTCTATTTACTTTTTTTGCATAATTATTTTTTATTAATATTTCCTTTCAGTTACTTTAGTATGACTCGAGTTTTAGCAAACACTATTCACATTTTGAGAAATATTATTCATAACTTAAGATTTTTAGGTATTACAATGCAAGTACAATTGTAGTCAGGTCCATAAAGCCACTACACAATTGTGTTGGTGTAGCAATCATGAGATCTAAAATATGGGCCACTATATATCTAATATGACCTTTATGGTCAATATCACATTATCCAAAATCGAGATATCGCCTTTCAAATATGGATAAAATAAAATGGGAAATTTATATGTATAAATAATTATAATGAAAGTTACTATGAAAATATAAAAAACTTAATGGATTAGAATCAATCAAGCTATATGTTTTAAAATTATGTGTGATATATGATATGTGTATGTTTCTTAAGATATGATTATGAGAATAAAGTGGTTATGTGTTGATTATATAATGTAAATCTTGCAATATGGATATTATGTTAGGAGTTGTAATCATTAGGTCATAACATTTTTATTGTAATATATAAAGTTAAGTCATATGAGTAGTTTACATATATACTTAAAATCATAATAAAATAAACTGATGAGTGATAAGAAATAAGACAATTTTTAATATTTAAAAGGGAATTACATGCATACTTAATTGGTAAGTAGACTTGAATATTAATATAATCCTATATATTTAAGAATCTTGTAGTAAATATCAATAAAGTTTATATGTGAAATTATCTATAATTAACATATAAATGAGTTATGAATGAGTTATGCATTAGTAATAGGAACATGTGATGTGATACTTGAAAACAGCTCCTATTGTCATAGCGTGTGTGCACGCCATGTATTATAAAACTTAACTTTGTATGAGTAAAATGTTTAATATGTTAATGTGGTACAAAATGGTATGTTTAGACATTTTATTAACAGATATGCCACTAAGGTCCTAAGCTTAGCACATTATTTTTTATGATGCACAGGTCTTATGAGGCATGATGGCAAAGACCATACATGTTGATAAAGAGTATATAAATTAAATAAAGCTACTAGTTCATCTATTTTAGATATGATTAGTATGTATGCATGTATATTTTTAGATCATAAGTTGTACAAGTAAACATATGTATTCTTTAAAGAGATATAAGCTTTTATTGTGTAAAAAATGTCTATGAACTTTTCATATGCAATGTATATGTATATATGTAAATGATGGCATGTTATTATTCGATTTTGATCTATGTTTTATAGTGAGGTAGTGTATGTATGGATTGGCATGTTTATCAGATGAATGTTACATTGTATGTACAATTGAGAATGAGATGCAGTTATGACTATTAAGATGGTCAGATAAATTGAGGATTTTATTTGTCAGCTACTGTATATGTAGAAGTGTTGTTCTATATAGAATACTATTTGGGCTAATCTGACTAGATAGCCATTATGCTATTAGTTTTTCAACTTGATGATCCCTAATACTATACCTATGATGTGGTTATTGTTATGGTAGATTTTTATAAGTTGTATGATAAGGTATGTTTGGAAAAAGAATTTTAATCATATGGGTTATAAGATATGATTTCAAGTGAGATTGGATTTTAGTTATGTGTTGCCTCTCATTTAGGCCTAGCGAATAGACTAGGTAAAGGGTGTTAAAAAATCGGGGCATGATAGGAAGTTTGAGGTTTTAAGGGACAAGCATGGAATTTAAAGTTTAATGCAACCAAATCAACTATATAGGTAATCTTTTCTCTCTCCATTAATGCTTAGCTAAGTAAGGTGATGGTAGATATTGCTGTTATGTTGTATGTTAGTTTAATAAGTGTGTAATTATATGTGAGTTGAAGCTTAAGGGCAAAGAGAGTGGTGATAATCTTAGAGCTTAATTACATAAGTGAAAAGATAAAAGGTTTTATGTCTTTAAAAGAAATTTTATTAAGAAATTGAGGAAGAAGATTAAAGCTTAAGATAAGTACTTCCTAACTTTATTAATCCCTTACTTTATTTTTGTAGAAGATAGACTTATGATTTATGAAAGGTCTTGATGTTTGGGAAGTGTACAAATTTCCAATTAATTATGTAAAATGATGATAATAATTTATACTAAGGAAGAAGGTAAATCTTTGGTGATGAACTAAGCTTTATAAAAACATAGGAATGAATAGAGATGCTTAAAATTTTCTAAATTTATGGGTTTTTATTATTGTTGGACTTTATTTAGTTAAATCTATAGAAGTGAAGCCTGAAATTTAAAAGAAAGTACATGTGTTAAAGATTACTAATTAAGGTAGAAAATTGTTCCAAATGATCTTGTGAGTTAATAGGGATATGCATGGGTAGGAATTGAGGTAAGAGATTTAATCACACTAATATAGTTGGGTGGAGTAAACTTTGCTAGGTAATTAAAGAGTCTTAAACATTAAACCTTTTATGAGAAACTTAGATGGCCAAAACATGAAAAGTCTTATATGTTATGGAATTTAATGTTATATTTGTTTCTTGGATTAAAGAGAATAAACATAAATGCTATATTATGTATATAAACATACATGTATGTGATGTCATTAAATGCTAATGAATATTCTTTCACGAAAGCTTGAAAAAGGTATATAATAAAATAAGTTGGATTAAAAATAAAGTATATGTATTATACACACTCTTATTAATAATTTATGCTTATATAATGATATGCAACATAAATAATTGAGACATATGAGATGAAATTATGCATGATCATCAAAATCATTAAAAGTATGTATATGTAGGCCTTAAAGTTTACATGTCATATGTTCATTAGATAAGTAAGATCTATAGTAATGAATACATGAGATTTTGAAATGCATAGAAACTTAGAAAGTATGTGTACACCAACTTCTACCTAGGATTTTTAGAATGACCTAAGTATGGCATGGCAAATAGTAGACTTTTAAATATTTGCCACCATTTGTAGCTTTGGCTACCATGATAGTTATAAACCATTGAAGGGGTGCTAGCACCACCCTATGCCTTTAAGTAACATGATAAGATGGTGGATTAAAGGAACTAATGCATCTTATGCCTTCGGATACCACCATAAGATAGTGAGTTAAAGGAACTATTGCAATCCTATCCCTTATCCTAGTATAGAGAGAGATTCTAAGAAGAAATATGGTACAATTTGAAATTTAAGAAGCACAATAAACATGATGAAAGTTTCAAGATTGACATACATAGTTATATATTAGTTGATAATTCTTTCACATTGAATAGTAACTATATATGTATATAAAAGTGGCAATGGCATGAATTGAGATATTTAAAAGAAATGGTATGATAAATTATATGTGTAATGAACTCTTATTCGCTATAAATTTCCATGAGTGCATTATGTTTATTATCTAAGGATATGTTATATGATTCTCTCTATGGAGTTTATAACTTAGGTAACCACTAAGAGTTGTCTAGGTTAGGAAGGATCCATTAAAAACTTTATCCTCAGTATGGGTGTTCTTTTGCACTTATCCTAAAGCCATTGAGCAAGAGAGGTGGGATTGATATCTAATAATTACATTAACATCTACATCCTTTGTATTTAAATAGTTTTATGATCTTAGGATCCTATAGAACCTAAGCATTCTTGCATCCATGTATAGAATGCTTAATAGGTCTATGCTTATGTTGTAAATAAAAATTATTCATGGTTGTATCATTTTGTCACTATGCTTGACTTTATATGTAATTAAAGGGAAACATAGTAAATATGTGTGATGCATGTATACCTAAACATATTGGATGTGTGCATGTGGTTTTTGTGATGGATAGATGAAGACTATATTTAGTATTAGGATTGAATGTTTGATACATTATAAAAGGCTTTTCTTTGTAAGAAATTTTGGGTAGTGCCTCGAATAGTTGTTATGTTGTCAAAATATTTGGCCGCAGGAGACATTCTTATAAACGTTTTATACACATATAAAGGTTTTAAAAGGATATCAAAATGTTTTAAATATTTTATATGAAATTAAATTTTATAGTTCTCCCTTCTCATTGTTTTAGTTATTATCATAATGTACGTTTGACATGCTCATGTATTAGGTGTAACACCTCATTATCGGGTCTTCTAAGAGGTAAGGTAAGGGGTATTAAAGGATATGTATATGAATTTAATGGTAAATATATGTTATTTTGAGGTAATTAAGGAAAATGATATAAAAAAATCATTCATAGAATAAGGTTAGGTGTATGAATATGGTTAATCCAAAAATTGCAAATGAAAGTTTAGTGTGTATATTTGTATGTATGTGTGTGTGTGTGTGTGTGTGTGTGCATAAGAAAAGATTTGATTTATAGCTTGAAATAAATATTTCTATGTAAAATTTGTAAGTAACCTATGTTGGATAATTAAGCTTTAGATAGGTGAAATGGAAAGGAAAAGAAAATAAAGTATATAATTGTTTATGTGTATCTTGTAAATGAAATTCAAAATCTAAAAAATAAAGAGCATAGTGTATGTATTTTGTACTTATATAAGAAATGAAAAATTAATGATTTAAATCATGTGCAGTAGAAGAAATAATAAAGATATAATTATTTAAGCATGTGGGCAATAGTATATATTCTTAAGTAGTTAGTCAAATTAAATAGTTAAGGGATTATTTACAAAGTTATAATGAATGAAATCAATGTATGTGTTAAATTAATATTTATTAATTGTGGTAAATTGTAGAGCAAAAATTATATATAAATATATAGATATATTTGTATATATATAAATAAGTAATTGTTGAAATAAATTGTATATGAATGTTTGAAAGAAAGAGAAGGAAAGGAGACATATGCATAAGACTATTAACGTGTAAAATAAAATAAAAAAATTGTTTACATGAGTATTAAATTGAAATAATTATATGTATAAATTAAATTTTATATTTATTAGTAAAAAATTAATGATGTATGAAATTGTACGTGATAGAAGTAAATGCATAATTTTAAGAATAACAAGAAAAATATTTTAAAAGTATAAAGAAGAGATAAGATTTATTATATAATTTAACAACATAATTAAACCACTAGTACAAAATAACAAAATAGGGAAAAAGATAATGAATAAGTGTAATGTGTTAACATAATAAAATTTATTTAGAATAATTATTATTTGTATGAATTAAATTAAAGGTTTAAATGTAGAAAAAAAAGTGACTAAAGAGGACAATTTCAAATAGTGATGACAATTACATAAATCTTTTAGATGTAAGGAATATAGAGAATTAAGAGCATATAATTATTATTCTAAAAAGATAAAATACAATCAATAAATACATAATTTATGATAAAGAGAATAAAATAGAAAGAAATAATAAAAATATTTATGCAATGGAAATAAGAAGTTTATGAGTCGGAAAATAAGTGGTTAGTGAAGAATAGTCAAATAAGTAAATAAGGAAGGATAAGAGAGCTATTAGCATATATGACTATATGTATAAATATTAGGATAAATTATATAAGTATAATGCAATTTGAAATGGGGATTAGTATTTATTAATATGTTATTAAAATGTATGAAATTTTTATGGGATAATTTAAATGTATATTTGGAAATGTAAAAAGACGAGTAAATTTTTCAAAAGGTGCAAATGAAAACATGATTTTATTTTTAATATAGGGAACATACATGGATTATTAGTAGAAATTTAAGATAACCTGTGAAAGTGATGTTAGATTTTCTCTATTATATAACACAGAAAAATTAAAATTTTCATAAATGAGCAAAGATAATTAACCTAAATAATTTAAAATATATCTTAAATAATAAATCTAGCAGTATTTCATGATTTACCATAAATGATGATTATAGATTCCTTTCATGAGCCATTCACACTGTGCTATTGCAAACACAGTGATCCTATTTTTGTAACACCTCTAAGGTAATACATAAATGAACTTTTTAGAACAGAGCAACTTGAAAATCCAAGAGCTAGTTGGATTCTCAAGTGGACGAAGGGAGAAAAAGAAATTCATGTGTTTTCAATTGTTTTATGTGGTAATTTTTTTCTATAAAAAAATATGCACATGGTGGCTCTATCTATAAGAGTTATTTATACATTAAATAAAGCTTTTTTAGATTTAATTTTGACACTTAAAATCAGCCCTTAGATGGACCAAAATGAACACATGCATTGGGACTAATTTTGTTCTATGCGCATATGGCTTTAAATAGGCTTATGTGCAATTTGCTTTGACCCCACTTTCATCAATTCTATGTAGAATTTCTAAGTCCCATTTTTTTATTAATAATTACTCTTCTTTAATTCCTTTTAAATATTTAAAATCTTACAAAAAAAAATTAGATGCAATAACAATTAAAATTTAGACACGATAAAGCCTAAGTCCAAAAACAAATAGGCCTGTAAACCTATTTGCTTACTTTTTCATCTTAATTCATCTTCCAGTCATATCCCATATCATTAGAACATTAAATCTCATTGAATCTTCCTCAAGCTTTATTTATGTGTGTGACCCTATGGGTTTTCAGAAAAACTTAGTAGTACAGAGTTAAATAGAGTCCTAGTCTAACTAGGAATTTATAGATTCAATGTTATTAAATTAATATCAATTCACTAATTGATATATCTCTTATATATAAGTTAAGAGAGTCATTTAGCCATGCATCATCATTGCTTAAGTGTTAGAAAGTCAAGTGGTTTGATTAAACCCTTCAATAGATAATTATAGTGCAATAAACTCCTTTTGACTTCTCTTACTGCATCTAGTTTTGAGTATGGACTTGTGCCAACTCATAACTTAACTAAGCATGTATAATTAAGCTATGGACATATTTTTCATATAATTTCAACTTTATTCCCAAAATTCTCATAGTGAATCCCATACATTTATGGCACTTTACTCTAGGCAAATATTTCTGAATATAGATTATTAGTCAGACAATTAAGATAAACTCCCTACTATAATTTAGGATAGTGAATCCTTTGTTTATCACTACACTATTTTCAAATATGTTATGGCATACACAAGCACTTGATTTTGTATACATCTTTTTCGAAGAAAAAGCTTTAGAGTCAAAGTATGTCACTCCATATTTAAGAAAGTTAGTGATCTCAATTCTAAAGATACTTGCACCATTAAAGTGATGAGATACTTTTAATGACATAGATTTATTATACATGTAAAGACCTCATAGTAGGTCTTTGATGTACTTACTTCCCAAGTAAGCATCCATATGTTAACTTCAAGCATCTCTATGCTTAGAACTTGTGAGAACTACTACTTGAACCTATAAAAAAGCATAACATGTGCTGATCTATCTATATTAAAAATGTCACACCATGTTTATACCATAATCAAGGATATTTAGGTATATCACATTTGCATGTAATAAGATTCTCACATCATCAACACTTCATGATTTCCTTTGCACTGTGATTATATACCAAGGACTTTATAACATGGTTTAAGATATTGCAAACAATTATAAGAATTATATAAAAGTACCATGATATAATGAGAAATGCCTTATTTTATTAATTCACAAGTTTTGAATATATAAATACTTCCCTATTACGTGTGCTCTACAACATATTTCTAACAATCTCCCACTACCACTAGAGCCAATCACCCATGTACTTAGTACCCATTGCATTTACATATTAATCAAACTTTCCTTGTCATAGTTCCTTTATTAAGGGATTAGCTATGTTCTAATCCACAAAGACCCTTTCAATTTTCACATTCGTCTATTGATGATCTCCTTGGTCAGATGGCAGCTCCAAAGAACATGTTTGGACTATTAATGAGACCATGGTTTATAGTCTTATGTAATAGCCCCATTCTTATCACAATATAAAGGTATCGATTAACAATGCTTATAAGCACTCCAAGTTTACTAATGAACTTCTAAACCAAATGGCTTAACTACCTTAGAATTTGCTATGTATTTTTGCTTTAGTGTTAGAATCCACAATCATGTCCTATTTTGATCCCTTCTAAACAACTGCTCCTTCGTTCATAATGTCTATATATCTAGATTGATGTTTGCAGTTATCCTTATGAGATTGAAAGCTAGCATTTGTATACCCAATAACCTATAGGTCTCTTTCTCTATAAACCAAGAATTGAACCTTAGTCCTTCTCAAGTACTTAAAGATATTCTTGATAGCCACCTAATGTTCCTTTCAATTATTTGATTGCATTTTACTCGTGACACTCAAAGTAAATGCTACATTAGGTCTCATATAAAACTTTGCATACATGGTAAGTCCTATAATAAAAACATATGGGATCCTACTTATAAACTCTCTCTCTTCTTGTGCCTTAGGAGACACAGATTTAGAAAGGTGTTTCCCATGCAACATAAGAACATCACCTTTCTTAGATAAATCCATGATAAACCTCTTAAACATCTTATCTATGTACGTAGATGGTGAAAAACTAAGCAACCTTCTAAATCTATCTCTATAGATCCTAATACTAGAGATATGGGTTGTTTCTATAAGATATTTTATAGAGAACTATTTACTTCGCCAAATTTTGACTGACTATAGGATAAAGACATCATTTCATACTAGTTATTTGTCATTTAAATACAACATAAGAAAAAGGATTGCACTTTAATTAACCTCATTGTGAACACATTGTTCATCTATATTTTGAGAGAAACTAAACTCTTTGATTGTCTTATTAAAATAAACATTCCATTTCCTAGATGCTTGTTTTAATCCATAAAAGGATCTTTGAAGCTTGCAAACCTTATTGCTATTTTAGCATGTAAAACCTTCAAGTTGTGTCATATACACTTCCTCTGACAATATTTTATTGAGAAAAGCTATCTTTACATTTGTGATTCTTAAATCCATTTGGATTTTACTTGCCATTGCTACTCATTATCAATGGCAAGTAGAATCCAAATGGATTTAAGCATTGTAATAAGAAAAAATGTTTAATTAAAGTCAATCCTTTATCTTTGGCCAGAGCCTTTTGCTACCAATCGAGCTTTATAGGTAATCACATAACTATCCATATTGGTCTTCTTCTTAAAGACTCATTTGCACCCCAATGGGTTTTATCCTTTTAAGTGGAACAACTAAGGTCCACACTTTGTTGTCATACATGGAATTTATTTGAAGTTTCTTAAAGCCATGAGTCTAATTTTAAACTCTTCAAAACCTCCACATAACATGTTAGCTCATCATTCTTTACTGCAGTTGCTTCCTTGTCTTAGTCTGTGAGAAATCCATATCTTTTTAGAATAGTCCTATAGTAGCTCTTTTATAAACTTGTGTTTCCATAATTTCTTCTATTACCTCATCATTATGAATAATAAAACTTGGATTAATTAGTTGATCTATTTCAATTTTTGGATCTTAAACTTCATCATGTTCAACGTTACTCCCACTATCTTTCTTAAGAAACTCTGTCTCTTAAAAGAGTGCATGCTTTGATGTTTTTCTACTTGCAATGATTAAATTAGGTGGTAGAGGCAAATTTTGATGGGTAAATTGTGATATTTGGTGGAGAAATAGAGAAGCTAAAAAAGAAAAAAGTTGAAAGAGGCTCCCATGGAAATGGCATTGGCCATAGATGGAAAAAGGGGGAAGAAGATGACTTTATGGCATATTTAGGCTTCCCATATATGCTAGCACCTAAATATAAATGGCCCATGTGCCCATTCACTTAATGAATCACTTTTATGGTCCATTTTAGCTCGATTTTCATTTAAAGATTGAAAATTCATTTTAATTTCTTAACACTCTAAAATTTTGATTTTAGTATAAAAAATTCTTGATTAGGCCCATTAAGAGACCTATAAAATTTTATGTTAAAATTCCATAGTGAACTCGAGTTACTATTCACTCGTATAATCTAAAAATTTTGAATAAATACTAATTGACCTCAGAATATTAAAATTCTTTCTCCAATAGACTCATTGCAATTTTTGACCTTAAGGGTTTGCCATTTTTAGGTCCATCTAGAGACATCCTGGACCATTCCTAGTCTAAACACAACAAGTGTCACTATTCACTAGTTTACAACCTATTATGATTTATTGGCTTTATTAAATCTATAGTTGTCTTCTTTCTAGCAGCCATAGTTAGAACAATAGCTTGTTTTTGCTTCTTTCAAATCCCACCATAGGTACAACTTGTCCTTTTCTTATTCCTCTTTAACTTCTTATCCCTAGAAAAAGATGGATTGACAACCATGATCGCCTACAAGATTGTTTCTTAATATTATCTTTAATAGTCTTAAGCATATTGATTAGCTTAGGGATTATAGATGTGATCTTATTCATACGATAGTTAAAGATAAAACTTGCATAGCTACAAGCAAGCTTTGCACCTTTAAGTCTAAACTTAAATCTTTGTCCATCATAAAACCTAGAGCTACCAAACAGGCTCCGTACCTATTCATCTTCAGTTTGTGCTAGGTGGCTAAAGTTCCCTCTACCATACTATAGCAATATAAGGTTTTTGAGATCTCATACCTCTCAATCCTACACTACTCCTTAAAAAACTCTTTGAGATGATGTAGAATTGTAAGAGTATCCATATGCTCATACTATTTTTGTATCTCAAGAGATATAGTTGATAACATAATGCTTGAAGCAACATCTATGTCTTTGATGTGGTTTAGAAATAATTGTTGAACATTGACAGAAGTACCATCTACAAGGATAATAGGTACTTATTTCTCAACTACATAAGCCAGTTTTTCATTCCTCAAAATAATTTTATGACTTTTAAAGCAATCTATGTAATTAGAACTAGTAAGGTTATTAGTCTCAAGTATGGATCATAAATTCAAGTTGGAATACATTATGGTAGTTTTGCTATATGTGAAAAATGAAAACATGTTATAGTATGATCAGGTATATGTATGCTATAATTTTAATGCCTTTAAAAATCATGCATTGCTCTTACTATTTTATTGCAAATCAATGGCCCTCACTAAGGAATTCAAGAAAGCCCTTTAGAAGTTCTTTTATTAGGTTAGTATCCATTCTAGATAAGGTCAAAGCCTAGAGTATTCTAAACAAGTCCAACAGTTAACTAAATGGTAGGCATCTCATGACAATTGCAACATATGAAACTACTTATCATTAGGTCATCAACACTTGATGCATATGTATCACATACATATTTCCCCAATCTTGCCTCATGATTAATAGCCTTAAGTATGTTTAACAAACTAATATCCTTGCTAACATACACCTATTAATATGATTTAAACATATCTAATGTAGCATGGGCTTGAGTATGCTAAATAACCTAATATTAAATAGAACTCTAGTTTAACTTATATTAATAGAATGCTTTATTATTAAGTGATTTCTTCAATTTAAATCTCATCATATATTGTTTGTGCCTACTTCAACATGCTCATGCATATTTAATAATATTAAATCATGCATTTATATTTTACCACATTAAATATATATGATCTAGTTATAAGCTTTTACTACATTGATTTCCTAAGCTAAGGAAACCAATTAGGCTACACCATAGGTAGTATGCATAATTACAAAGCAAAAAAAGAAATCAAGAACAATTCTATTTATTTCTTCTTAAACCTCTTTAGTGGGGCTTCTTTGCCATTTTGCTCCATACATTTCTTCTTTCTATTTTATCCCTTAATTATCTAACTACATCATGTATAATTGGGAATACCTTACATCAAATGTGAGGGGAGTTAGATGAGAAGAGAAGTATAAAGAGAAATGAGAGAAAAGTCTTGGACACACAAGCCTAATTTTACCAAAGAAAAAAATTAATGCAATGTAGATCAATTATATTGGTCTTAGGCCTATAACTAGTCATCATGTTAATCATACACACTTACCATACATATCTAATGTATCACATGCATCAAATATTAAAAATGTGATTACGATTGAATTCTAGAATTATAACACTTATAAAACTAACATCAGTTCATTTGTTTGATTAATCATATTTTCTTGCTTAAACATGGGAAATCAATCATATTGATCATGGAATTTAATTTTAATTAATCTCTAAAAAATAATTAAATCATATTTCCATGTTTATTTAACTCCTAACCATTGAGAATTAAAATGATAAAACATCATAAACTAAGAAAACAATTTTATTTGTGTAAGAGGTTATACATACAAATAAATTAGCGATGTCTCAATCTAAATTTGATAACACTTACCACAACTTGATTAGACCTATTTGTAATTATTTAAAATAATTTAAAATCCTAATTGCATTAATAAAATAAAAAAAATTAGGATTATAATCATACTTCCACTTGAAATCACAATTTCATGTAAAAATTTTGGCTAACTTGTCATTAACACCAAAACTTTGTAAATTGACAAAATAAATTAAAAATTAGTTTAATTCAATAAATTTTATGATCATAGATGACATATATTTCAAGAAATACAAAATTCATTCATATTGAATTTTATTTAATTAAAAAGTTTCGAATAGTTGATCATAAGAATCAAATTCGAGTTGAGTTTAAAACCATTTCCAACTTAAACTATGGAAACCATTTCCAACTTAAACTATGGAAACCAATCCAAACAATTACGATTAGATCCAATAACCATGGACACATCTTTTTTATCATTAATGATAAATTTGTCTAAAAAATTTTCCATGAAAGTCATGAAACTCATGACAAACCAAAGTGACAAAATTAGACTATTTACCATACCAAAATTATGTCAATGTTAACAATCAAGCAAGTTGGTCAATCGAATTGACAAGTAAATAATTTTTACCATTTAGAAGTGTTTAATTAGTATCATTAACATCTCATTTGTATGATATATTAATTATGAAACTTTTAGAAATCAATCACATTATAGTGATCAATTCGGCTAAAACAATTTCAATAATAAAACAATTTTAACAATGGAGTTCGATTTAATCGTTTTCTAAATTATTTAAAAATTTAATTTTTATGCACTTATGATATGAATTAAAATTATATTTTAATTTATCATATACTAGCTTAAATCATTTAAAAATAAATTTAATCAATTTTTTGCACACAAAATTAAAATTGGCTCCCCTCTTATGTGAATAGACCCTTATATGCACAAGAAGAGTTTCCTCCCATAAAATTCGACTGATGAATGATATACAAAACCTAAAATCTGATTTTATATATGTCAAAATCATATTTAATCACATTAAAACAAATTTTTATTATCAAAAATCAAATTAAGATGCACAAAATGGACTGAATCACATAATATTTCATACTACGTAAATCAACCATAACAACTATTTTCATTGATTTTAAATTATCTGTCAACCTAGCTTGATACTATTGTTGGCTTTTCTCTATTGTACATAGTGAGAAGATTAAAATTTTAAGAAAAATAGCAAAAATAATGGATCCAAATAATTTAAAATGCATCTTAAATATTAAATCTAACAGTATTTTGTGATTTACCAAAAAAGATGATAGCAGATTCCTTCATGAGCTATTTTTATTGCGTTGTTGCAAACACAGTGATACTATTTTATGAACACCTACAAACTAATCCAAAAAATAAGTTCTTAGAAGAGAGAAACTTAAAAATCTTAGTGCTAGTAGGATTTTCAAATGGATGATGGAAGAAGAAATGTGTGTGTTTTCAATTGCTCTATATGGCAATTTCTACTATAGAAAAAAATTCTTATGGTGGCTATAGCTATAAGTGTTATTTATGCTTTAAATAAACACTTTTTAAACTATATTCTCATACTTAGAATCAGCACTATGTTAGACCATAATAGAACCACACATTGGCCCCAATTTAGTCCTATGCATATAAGCCTTTTAACAGGCCTATGTCTGATTTGCTTTATCCCCACTTTCATTACTCCTATGTAGCACTTCTAGGCCCTATTTTGGATTAATAATTTTAGTGATTTAAAATTTTTAAAATTGCATAAAAAAATTTGATGCAAAGGTAATTAGATTTTAGACTGAATGAGGCCTAAGTCCAAATACCCTTATTCTTAGACTACACATTAACCACTGGGCACCCAAGCCCCTTTGATTTTTTTCTTGTTCTTAATTTATCTTCCAATGATATCCCATATCATTATAACATTCAATCTCATTGAATCTTCCCCAAACTTCTTTTATGTATATAACCCTATGGCTTTCCAGAATAGCTTGGCAGTATACAATGAAATATAGTCTTAATCCAATTGGGACTCTATAGATTCAATCTTATTATATTGATATCAATTTACTAATTGATATATCACTTGTATAAAAGTCAAGAGAGGCATCTAGCCATGTATCATGACTACCTAGAGGCTAAAAAGTTAAGTGGTTTGACTTAACCCTTTTATATAATTACGGAGCAATAAATTCCTTTCACCATGTTTTACCTTATCAAGTTTTGAGTATAGACTTAAGTCAACTCATAGTTGAGCAAAGTATGTCTAATTAAGCATTAGACATATTGCTATGATAATTTCACCTTTATTCTAAAATTGCCTTTAGTGTATCCCAGTCACTCATGGCACTTTGCTCTAGCTAGAGATTCTTGAATATTGATTACTCATTAGAAATGTGAGACAAACTCCCTACTATAATCTAAGATGGTGAATCCTTTATGGATCACTACCCTATCTTCAAATTTTTTATGGCATACCAAAGCACCTCACTATATATACTTCTTGTTTGAACTAAAAGCTTTGAAGTCAAAGTATGTCACTCTATATTTAATATAGTTAGTGATCTTAAGTGTAAGTATACTTACACCAGTGTTATAATGAGATACTTTTATTGATATAGATTAAGTATCCATATGAAAATCTCATGGTGGGTCTCCGATGTACATACTTCTAAAGTAAGCATCCATATGTTAGGTCAAAACATCATTATGCTTACAACATATGAGAACTACTCATTAATACAATGAAGAAGTTTAATCTATCAACATTAACAATGTCACATCTTATTAATACTATGATTATGAATATTTATGTATATCATATTTGCATGAAATAAGAACTTCACATTATGAATAGTTCATTATTTCTTCTGCACTATGATTATATAATAAGGATTTTAGAACATGGTTTAAGATATCACAAGCAGTTACAAGTAATATATAAAAGTACTATAATATAAAATGAAATGGCTTATTTTATTAATTCACAAGGTTTAAATACATGAATAATACCCTTTTACATAAGTTTTAGGTCATATTTCTAACAAGTGACAAACAAATTTATAAATCGATAAATTAAAGTTTAAGTGGGAGACAATGAAATGTATATTTATTTGAATACATAGTATTGAATAAATGAGAAAAATGATAGAAGAGGAAATAAGAAGTAAAATAAAGGTAAATTTGTTAGTAAATAAATCTTTTTTGTGTGGACAAGATAATTCTAAATAGTAAAAGTGATAGATTTAAAGTAATATGATTCAAGTTTAGGAGATAATTACAAATGAATATATATTTTTATATAATAAGAATAGAATATAAATAGATAAAAGATTATATATATATATATATATATATATATATATATAATAATAATAATAATATTTGCGTAGTTATTCAAGTTATAATTTGAATAAATCATATATGTGACTCTGAAATTGTGTTAATTATATAATCTATAAAATTCATAAAATGAAATGATAGAACTAATAGCTAGAAGAGTATAGGCTTGGAATAGTGTAAATTGTTTATTTTTCTCCATCATACACGGTGAAAAAAGTAAAAATTTGATAGAAACTAGTAATGATAATGGACTATATAATTTAAAATTCATCATAAACATTAAATCTGGTAATATTTCATGATTTACAATAAGGGATGATAGTAGATTCCTTCCATGATCTCTTCTCATCGGCTTGTTGCAAAGCACAATGATCCCCTTATAGGAACACCTCTAATGTAATACGGACAAGAAGTTTTTAGAAGAGAGCAACTTGTAATTCTTAGTGCTAGTAGGAATTACAAGTGGATAAAGGAAGAAGAACAAAATTATGTGTTTTCAATAGTTTTATATAGTAATTATATAGGAGAATGTTTCTATATTATGGTTACCACAATAATGGTTATTTATATTTTAAAAAAGTCCTTTCTAGTTTAAATTTTAACACTTAAAATCTAACCTAAGTCTAACAAAACTGGACCCACCAATTGGGCCTATTTTGTCCTATGTGCATAAGTGTTTTAATAGGCTTATGTGCAATCCTATTTAGCCCTACTTTCATTAATCATATATGGAACTCCTAGGCCCTATTTTGGATTAAAAATTACTTTGATTTAATGCCTTTTAAACCTTTTAAAGGCCTATAAAAATCATATGGATGAAAAAATAAAATTTTGTCTCAATAAGGCCTAAATCTAAAAACCCTAATTTTCTAGACTTCTTATTTGGAAGTGGGCCCTAAGCTAATTTGCTTATTTCTTCTTCTTAATTTATCATCCAATGATATCTAATACCATTAGAACATTCAATCATAATGAACCTTCCTTAAATTTCATTTATGTGTGTGACCCTATGGGTTTCTAGAACAACTTGGCAATGCATAGTGAATTAGAGTCTTAGTCTAACTAAAACTCTATGGATTCAATCTTATTCAATCAATATCAATTTAGTAATTGATATAACACTTATATACAGGATAAGAGAGTCATCTAGTCATGCAATATGACTATCCAAGTGCTAAAAAGTCAAGTGGTTTGACTTAACCCTTCCATACAAAGTTATAATGTAATAAACTCCTTTCACCATCTTTTACCTCGTACAATTTTAAGTATGAACTTATGTTAACTCACAACTTAACTGAGCATGTGTAATTAAGCCCTAGACATATCGTTATGATAATTTTCCCTTCATTCCTAAAATTCCTTTAACAAATCCCATTCACTTATAGAACTTTGCTCTAGCTAAAGATTCTTGAATATAAGTTACTTATCAAAGCTGTGAGATAAACTCCCAATTGTAATCTGGGATGGTGAATCCTTTTTTTATTAATACCATACCTTTAAAAGTGTCATGGCATATATAAGCACAACACTAGGTATACTTTTTATTCGAAGTAAAAGCTTTATACTCAAGCACATCACTCTATATTTAAGATATTTCATGATCTCAAGTTTGAGGATACTTGCAACACTAATATGATAATATACTTTCACTAACATAAAATAAGTATCTATGCAAAGATCTCATGGTGGGTCGTCGATGTCCTTACTTCCCAAGTAAGCATGCTTATGTTAACTTTAAGCATCTCTACACATGTAGCTTGTGAAAAGTACAGCATAATCTAATTATAAAGTATAACATGTGCTAATCTATTCACATTAACAACTCCCATCTTATTAATACTATGATCATGGATATTTAGGTGTATCATATTTGTATACAATAAGAAATTCATATCATAATCACTTTATGATTTCCTTTACTATGTGATTTTATACTAGGCATTTTATAAACATGGTTTAAGCTACTGTAAACAATTATAAGTTATATATAAATATACCGTGATATAAAAGTGAAATGCCTTAGAATATAAATTTACAAGGTTTGAATACATGATTATAACCCTATTACATAAGATCGAGAGCATACTTCTAACAATCTCCCACTTACACTAGAGCCATCACCCATGTACTTAATACCCATTGCATTTACATGCTGATCAAACTTTCACATCTTGTTTACCGACAACCTCTCTAATCTAATGGTAGCACTGATGGACATGTTTAGATTGTCGATGAGACTGCAGTTCAGGATCTTATGCAATAGCCCTATTGTTATCACAATACAGGGGTATAAGATCAATAATGCTTAGAACCACTCCAAGTTATGTAATGAACTTATTAATCCAAATAGATTCCTTAGCTATTATATATTCTGCTTTAGTGGCAAAATCCACAGTCATATATTGTTAGGAACTCTTGCAAACAATTGCTCTTCCACTCATAATGGATACATACCTAGATTGAGATTTTTAGTCATCTTTATCTTATTAGAAATTAGCATTAGTATACCTACTAACCTGTAGATCTCCTTCTCCATAAATCAAGAATAGATTTTTAGTCTTAAAGATATTCTTGATAGCTACCTAATGTTCCTCTCCATAATTTCATTGTCATATAGTCATGACATTTAAGGTAAATATTACATCGGGTCTCATACATAACATTATGTACATGATAAATCCTATTACTAAAACATATGGGATCTTAATCATATGCTCTCTTTCCTCTTGTGTATTTAGAGACATAGATTTAAAACAGTATTTTCCATGTAACATAAAAATATAACCTTTCTTGGAGAGATCCATGATAAACATCTTTAGCATCTTATCTATTGACATAAATTGTGAAAAACCAAGCAAACTTCTTTATCTATCTCTATAGATCCTAATTTACAAGATGTAGGTTACTTCTCTAAGGTCTTCCATAGAGAATTATTTACTTTAGCAAATCTTGACTAATTGGAGGGTAGAGACACCATTTACTATTAGTAGTATGTCATATATATACAACATAGGAAAAATGATTGCACTTCTACTAACCTTCTTATAAACACATGTGTAGACACTAGGTTTTGAGGATTCTTAGGTTCGATTTGCCTAATGATGATGAAAAGGACAAAAATCCCAAAAATGAATTTTTGACATCCGAACTAAAGATCTCAAAATCTTTTAAAAAAATTGAAAATGACCATTTTGTTGATGAAAATGGCCGTTTAGACTGTTCGGCCCAAAATAGCTGTAACTATGCACGGAACAGCTGTTTGGGCCCGTAACGGTCAAAAAGGTCATTTGATCCCCAAAAGGGCCTTTCTGTTTTACCCAAAATGGTCATTTCATCCTTCGAAATGGCTGTTAATGAGCCCAAAATGGCCATTTTCACTCAGAAAATGCCCGTTTTGTGCCTCGGGGTCTATTCATAAAAACTAATTGGGTTATTTTTAGCCAAGGTTTGGTCAATTTGAGTAGAGCAAAAATTTTTTAGAGAGAGAAAATAAAATATGCCAAAAAATACATAAAAACACCCTTTTTCTATATTTTTTGGGATTCCTCCAAAAATTCAAGCATCGTTTTCAATCCGAGTTGAGATCTTTTCGAAGGCAAATATACTGGTGTGTTAACCAACCTGCTTTTCATCCATTTTTTATTTTTCTTTCTGCATCTTATCCATCTACCAGTTAGATGTGATAAATTATTTGTGCCATATTTTTGCGTTTGTGAGAACTGCTTATTTTCATTTAATTTCTGTCTGTGCTTTTAATTTTATTTCGCACTAAAAATACTATTTTTGGTTACTAGGGTTGATTTTGTTTTTCTTTTTGTATTATCCATATACTAGTAGGATGTGGTAATTTATTTGGGTCATATTTTGTATTTTTTTTACTGTCTATTTTATTTAATTTCTGTCTATCTTCATATTTTTTACTTCGCATCAAAAATACTATTTTTGGTCATTTGGGTTGATTTTAATTTTCTTTTTGTACTATCTATCTTCTAGTTAGATGTGGCAATTTATTTGGGTCATATTTTGTATTTTTGTGACCATTTATTTTATTTAATTTCTATCTATCTTAATATTTTTTTGCTTCGCATCAAAAATAGTATTTTCAGTTGTTTGAAATAATTTCATTTTTCTTTTTGTGTTATCCATCTACTGATTAGATGTGATAATTTATTTATGTAATATTTTATATTTTTGTGACTATTTAATTTTATTTAATTTCATTTAATTTCTATCCAATTTGCTATATTTCATTCGCATACTAATATATTGTTTGTGTGATTGTTTTGAGAGTTACCTTGATTAGTTGAGGGCAGATTGCGTTCATTATTGCTGGTTTTCTTTAGATTGTATTTTAGGCCATCCAAAAAATGTAATTTTTATTTTTTATTCAGTAAAATTGTATTTTAGGCAATTGCCTTGTATTTTATTTCTCGGTTAAATTATTTCCCTATATATTCTGTGAATGTTGTAATAAATTAGGAAAATGATTTCTTTCATGTGGATGGAAAAATAATTAAAATATTTCTATTTAATCAATTGGTGTTTTATTAATTAAATTGGGTTTAATTTTTCCTAATAAAAGTCACAATAAATTAACATGAGAGAACAAAAGTTCTCATATTAAACCCATTACTCGATTTATGTATGACACATTCAATTTCAGTCCCGAAATATTCCATAAACACCGAATTAGATAGAAAAATAGTTTTACATGTTAAATAAAAAATAATAATCAAAGTCATATTTTTATCCAATAAATTGGTATTTTGCTAATAAAATAAATTCTGATTCTTTCTCAACAAATTAGCAACAATGACATTTATTGTTGAAATTGACCTTTGAGAACCAAAGTTCTCAATCTATTTTTCCAAATAAAAATCATTATAATAAAATTCATTTTTCCAAATTGACCTTTAAGAACTAAAGTTCTCAAAGCCATTCTCCCAAATAAAAATCACCACAATAAAATCCATTTTGTCCAAATTGACCTTTGATAACTAAAGTTCTCTAACCTATCATCTGATTTAATAAAAAATTATTACAATAAATTCCATTTTGTAAAATTGGCATGCGAGAACCAAGGTTCTTGAAACAATCGATTGCTCAATTTCATGTATGTTATTTCCATTATAGGTATTTATTTATTTTTCTATAAATATATTTTGCAATTCCTTCTACATGAATGTGTGATTTACTTTAATTGTAAAATATCGCTTGAGAAAAGGAATAACATCATAAATTCAAAACAATTTTTTGTATTTATTTGAGGTATAAATAAAAGTAGAGTTCTAAACCACTATGGTTTTATCACTACAAGGTATTTCCCAACTCTGTCGAGTGGCAACTCTAACCTTATTGTGTCCAACTCACAACCCCTAAGGTAATTAAAAAAGGGTGGCCCTAGATTCCTTTAGCTTCTTTCTCGTCTTTTGAGACTCGAGGAGCAAGGCCTAAGTTAAGTCTTAGACTACTTCAGTTTGATCAATCTTAAGAAAACAAAAAGTTTATGCGAATAGTGGCGAGTCCACTAGGGATACCATGAGACCATGTTCTGAAAGTACCTCAAATTAATGTAAAACTTTGTACTTTAAAATTTTGACACTATTCATTTTCTAAATTGCATTACATGTTAGATCTTTAGAGTAAGTTAGGCATCCCTTTTATACCCTAATGTCACTTTGAAACATGAACCCAATTTCACTCAAATTGGAAGATTATCATGAATGGAATCAAATTTAAGCCTCGTGCCTGAAAGGTATATGAAACGGTGAACCAATCAATCGTAACTCATAATGAGATAGACCCATCATGAAGGGACAATTCCTAGATGACCATAACTAGCTTAACTAACCATTAGCCCATGTAATGACCAGTAGCAACTTTCCCTAGGCACCTTGGTTAATGATGCATTGTATGCTATATAGGCCAACATGAGTGAAATATGATTTAATCATCTCAAAATGCCATCGAACCCATTGGGCTTTTTCTAAGTGGAATGTGCTAGAACCCACATTTTGACTTGATTAAACATATCTAACATATATGAGCCAAATTTTTGGTATGCGGTTTTCTAGGAGAGAAATAATGCTTGGCTAGTTGTCGTCCATTATTCAAACTTATTAGGATCCCCAATATCCCATAGGTAAACCCTCCTAGGAAAGGAATAAGACCTCCTGTGTGGGAAGTAATAAGGTTGGAAGGCTTTTGCTTGTGATTGTCATTGTACACATTGACATGTGTAAGCATTTCATTCATTCATGTGCATTTTTATTCCATCACATCTAACCCTTTGTCTCGTAGCC
Organism: Hura crepitans; assembly: GCA_948208565.1. Classification (NCBI taxonomy): domain Eukaryota; kingdom Viridiplantae; phylum Streptophyta; class Magnoliopsida; order Malpighiales; family Euphorbiaceae; genus Hura; species Hura crepitans. Next base: position 3,778 of record CANXYI011138835.1, on the reverse strand, counting down.
ACCATAGATCCTTGAACTACTTGGGTATGAGGGACAAACAATCGAATAGTTAGACAAGAATTCACATCTACTACTTATAGCTTAACAAGAATGGTGGGACAAGACGAGAGTAGTTCCTCTGCTCTGAATTTTGAGAATAGAATGGATTAAAAATTTGAAGAGTTTGAAAAGAGAATAATGAATTTGGTTTCTAGGGCAATTGCTGGGATGGCTCCCTCTACTAGGTCACCACCACGTGCTAAAAATGAAGCATTAACTCCTACTAGGAAAACTGCTAATACATCTAGGGGAATCGGTATTGGGAAGCAAGCCATAGGAATTTAGGGTAAAGACAAGAGAGCTAAGTACTTTAACCCCGAGTATGATTTTTGTAAGGATGTACTTACTCCTTGAAAGTTTGAGGATCCTGTAATGAAGAGCTTAGAAAAGAAGATGGAATCCATAGCTAGGCTTATTTCCATGGGAAAAGGGATAGATCTTAAAGAATTATCCTTAGAGTCTAAAGAAGTTTTACCTTCTAAGTTCAAAATGCTAGAGTTACCCATAGTTAATGGGACTTTAGATCCTAAAGCTCACATCAAGCAATACGCCATGGTTATGAGAGGCACAGAGCTCAATACTAAAATAAAAGGTACCATATTTTAGTTTGACATTGCAAGAAAGGGCGATTGATTGGTACCACAGCTTAGAAAGGAAAGTGAAGGAAGATTGGAGAAAGATTATAGAAACTTTTATCAGTCAATATCATTGTAGAACACACATAGAGGTCACTCTAAAAGACCTTGAATTGCTTAAGCAGAAACATAATGAGACCTTCATTGAATACCTATCAAGGTGGAGATCCCAAGTGCTAGAGATGAGGAAAAAACTAGAAACATCATATTAGATTCACTTGTTCATCTAGAATGCCATTCTTTATTTGAAAGATGGCTTCAAGGCAAAGGGATTGAAGAACTGGGAATCCTTGAAAGACATAGCCGTAGATATAGAAGACTAGCATAATGAACAAAAGAGGAGTTCGAGAGGGTTTAGCAATAGGAAGAATCAAAGAGTTAGAAATGTAAGTGGAGTTTGTTTTGGCCAAGGATATGATTTTGGGCAAACTACTGAGGTATCTGCTATTAGAAGGCAATACTCAAATTTAGGCAAGCCACTATCTTGGTGCTTGAAGAGATTTCAAAAAGAGGGGAAACTCCAACCTTTATCTCTTTGGCTAGCTAAAGGCAAGGGCAAGTCTTATCATAGAGCGAATTTGTACTATCAATACCATCAGCACACTAGTCATGATACTAATAATTGTCACACCTTAAGAGATATGATTCAGGATTTGATTGACTCAAGGCAACTACCTAATCTAAAGCAAAGGTAGAAAGGTTAGAGTATGTATGCAAGCGTTCCTTCTTTAGTTAATATAGTTAACTCAGGTCTCGCAGAACGGTATGTCCTCTAAGATCTATATGGGAATGAATATTTAGCTGTGACAAAAAGTGCTGAGGTGAATTAAAATCCAATATGCAAAACCAACATATGGGTTACAGATAATGAGAGCGAGTTGGAGGGTTAAGATCAAGATTTGTGTGTGGATTTCAATTTAAAATAAAAAATGAGTTAAGAAGCAGAAACTAAAAAGGTGACCTACAGTGGGCAAGTGGTGCTAGAAGTAAAAAGGGATCCAATTCCTCCAATAGTGAAAAATGAGGAAGATGCTGTCACTAAGTAGTTAGAAAAGACTCTCGTAAAGATCTTGATTTGGGATCTACTGTGACAATCAATCTCTCATCGCCAGAAAGTAGTTAAAGCTTTTTATGCAGTGACCGTTTCTACTACCATATCACCACCCGAGCTAGTGGCAATGGTAAAAGGAGTGCAAGACATGAAGGTTAGTTTTTTTTATACAAATTTACCACCCAAAGGACATCACTATAATTGTCCTTTGTCTATCAAGGCAAAAGTGAACAATAAACATATGGCCTGTGCAATGGTGGATGATGGGTCGTTGATTAATGTATGTCTACTTAAGGCTGTAGCAGCTTATGGAATCAAGGGTTCGATGATCTCTAAGTCTAAGCTTTCCATTATGGCTTATGATAACACAAAGAGGCAAGCATACAAAACTTCCAAAGTAAAAGTTAAAATGGGAGTTATCATGGATAATGTAGAATTCATAGTGCTTGATATTCCTATGAATTTCTCCTTACTTTTGGGAAGAGCATAATTCCATAAGCTATAGGGAGTTTCATCGATGTTACATCAAATTATCAAAATCCTCATTGATGGTGAGATTGTGACAATTAGGGCTGTGAGGGAGAATCAAGTGTCAATGCTTAAAATAGCTAATCAGCCTTTTAATGGCTTCCATATTGCTAGAATCTTTTCATAAGAAGTGGAAAACCCTAGGGTGGTGAACATAATGAAAAAGATGAACTATCTGCCTGGAGCTAGATTAGGACATGATTTAGAAGGTCCTATTTTAGTTATCCAACCTCAAAGACAAAGAGATCAGAAAGGATTAGGATACACAGTAGAGATGTCGAAACTAAAGAAGACTAGAAAAGATATCCCTTTTCTTGAAGAGAGCTTTGTTCGAGTTGATGGAAATGTCAATTATTGTAGGGAATCTGAGCCGACTATTATTAAAGTTTAGATCATGCCAGGATTTGAGAACTTTAATATTGTTTTCAATTGAGCTGCTAATAAAGTGAAGGCTATTTTAGACTTTTGTGATGAGGAGATTATGATCAGCCTGATTGAGATTGAAATTGGACATAAAGAAGAGATCCTAACTGATGTCATGCTCCAAGAGAAAGGGAAGAAGAAGATGCAAGAAGAGGATGATTTTGTTTAATAATATAAATGATTTTGCTTATTTTTGTGATGTCTCATGTAATTACATCATGCATAATGATAATCATGACTCACATAACATATTTGATATTACTTCAATCAATACTTCCTTGTTTAATCTTGGTACCGATGAAAATCCTAAAGAGATCTTGATTGCATCTGACATAACTCCTGAAGAGAGGGATAAATTTGAGAGAATGCTAAGAAAATATGAAAAGTTCTTTGCCTAGACCTATGATGATATGCTTGGGGTGGATCGATAAATAGTGAAACATGCCATTTATTCCTTCCTAGAAGCGAAACTGGTAAAATAGAAGCTACGACGGATGAGACTAAAATGGGCAAAAAAGATAAAAGAAGAAGTGCACAGATAGATTAGGGCTAAATTTCTAGAAGAAGTTTAATATCCAACATGGTTAACAAATGTAGTACTTGTCACCAAGAAGGATGGAAAAGTCCAAATGTGGATAGACTATAGAGATCTAAACAAAGCTTGCCCGAAAGGCAACTTCCCACTGCCTCACACAAATGTGTTAATTGACAGTGCTACGATGTGCAAGATGTATAGCTTTATGGATGGGTATGTTGGCTATAATCAGATTCTAAATAGAATTGTTGACAAGATAAAGACTGCATTTATTATAAAATGGGGCACTTTTTGTTATAGATTCATGCCTTTCAGGTTGAAAAATGCTAGGGCTACATACTAGAGAATGGCTACAAAGATTCTTAATAATCTGATCCATAAAGAAGTGGAAGTGTATGTTGATGACATGATGATTAAATTCTCTATGATAGAAGGATATTTTGAGGCTTTAAAGAAATTCTTCAAGAGAATAGATAAGGACAATCTTCATCTGAACCTAAAAAAGTGAGTCTTTGGTGTGACATCAGGAAAGCTCCTAGGACATATTGTAAGTCAGAGAGGGATCGA
>CANXYI011138771.1:0-11846 GCA_948208565.1 Hura crepitans | reverse complement strand
TTATATCCTATAAACAATCATAAATTATATTAATTCATTACAATTGATCATAAAATTATCAATATTTTACCAAAAGATTACAAATAAATTCATTAAATTCTATACATAAATCTCAAAATTAGTATAAAGTACAATTTTTTTAATAAATCTAAGTAAAAATTAAAACTAAAAAATAATAAAATAGTACTTTTGTGTCGGATTGTTCAGGTTTTTATCCCAATAAACACGACCTAAAACCCTAATTTTTCAGAATTTTTTAAGCCAATCTGATTTGAATAACCCAAAAAATAAAAATAAAAATAAAAATCGATTCATATCATGTCAGTCGAGTTAATTTTTTTTTTTTAGAGTTTTAGGTTAATCCAAGTCAGCTCAGTTGAAAAAATTTAACTTGCTGATTTTTCAGTTTTTTTAGATTATTTATATCTGGTTAAAATTTTTTCTAAAATTCGGATTTCAAATTGATTTTGTTGGGATAAAATCCGAACTATTAATTTATTATTTTTTAACTTTAATTTTTAATCAATTTATGAAAAAATTTATTTTACATCAATTTTAAGATTTATATGTTGAATCCTATGAACTTATTTATAAAATTTTATTGAAATAGTGACTTTATAATCAATTTTGATGAGTTAATATAATTTGTGGTGATTTATAAGATATAAGAAAGTAAACTATTTATTTATGATGTTGGAGTCATTTTAATTATTAAGATTAAATTTGTTCATATCAGTTTGATAAGAATTTTAAAAGTTAAATAAAAAGTTTAAAGTGAAATTAAAAAAAATAAAGTTAAAATTAAAATTCATAATAAAATTAAATTTATAAAATTTTAAAATAAAAAATAAAATTAAATAATATAATAAATATAATAATAGCTAAGCCGAGGTTCATGAATTACTCAAAAATTATGTATATGAAATATAACTAAAGGCGATAATAAAATACGTTATATTATGATATTTTTTATTAAATTTAAAATTTAAAATATTAAATTTTAAAAAATATAAATTTAAATACTATAAAATTTGACAGGTGGAAAGAGTGCACTCTAATTCTTTTAAAAAAAAAAGTGTGTGAAATATATATGGAAAGTATTTCCTTTTAGAATAGCCACTGACCTCGTAATTTCCTAAAGGCTCCAGCCATCAACTCTGACTACTGCACCTCGTCAATACTTACAGCCTAAGTTCTTCATAACGAGCCGCCCGATCTCGGATTGGACGGTTCAGATAACGAACAATCTCAGTCACTCCTCGAGCTTGTGCCAGCTGTAGATTTTGCTATTTCAGCAAGCGCTTTGCTTTGTTGTAAACGCAGTAACGGAGTGGAATTAATAGATACGACTGTGGTGATATCAATTGCCCCTCTGCATATTTGCATTCGCATAGAACAAGATCCTCATCCTAAGGCTAAACAGTTTCGAGATTCGCTAGTAGAAGTTTTGGCGACCGCACACAAAAACAAGCTCTCTCTTGCGCTCAACCCCACAATCTAATTTTAGCTACCTGAGGTTATTCTCTTCTCTCTCTGAAAACATTGTTCTTTCTCTCGTGATTTAAATTTAATCACAGATGCAGATTCTCTAGATTGTCTTCAAGTTGTTGCGCTTTGTTTTTTTTTTTTTTTTCAAAATAAATAGTATTACTTTATTATTGCTATTATCAGTGGAATGGTTTTAGATTCGGTATTGCCGCTGTTTCGAAATTGACCCTTAAAGGATTGTCTCAATTTCAGACGCTTCAAAAGATCTGTGATTTTTTATGTTAGGGCTTGTGTCGTGGTTAGTTTCTGTGTGAGAATCCTTTTACCTGTTGGAGCTTACTGGGAAGCTTCGTGGTAGGAAATTCTTTTTAAAGTTTGGTGCTTTTTTGAATTTTACTTGTGTAATTCTTTCTATCTTTGGTGTATTCACTTTAGAAGATACCAGATTGGAACTTTCAACAGAAATACCAATTTCTACCAAGTTACAAAGTCGCGCTTTTGTTCCTTAATGATGGTAAATGTTTTGATTCTGTTCGCATGGGCAAAACAAAGTAGCTAAACAAGGTCTTGGTCTGTTGGTTGCAGGTCGTTAGTATCTTAGTGCTTTCTTTCTAGAAGGCTTTGATGTTTGAACAAGGAGAGTTTTTCTGGTCTTTATGAGAGAGTATTGTATACCTGAACTAAAGTTATTTATATTTTCCACCCTCTTTTTATTGCATAGGATGTAGTTGGAGGGATTAGAAATAGCAAAGGCTTTTCTCAAACTATATTTCGTTTCGTTGGCTGTGGTTTCATGTCGGTTTTATTTATTCACTTATCTTTCGATAGAGCTACTGCATGAAAAGAGCAATTTGTGAGGTTGAAATTGTATTCCTGTGTTACTTTCTGTAGTAGTGATATACAAACACATTTAAATGACTTATGTCCACTTTGTGAGCTTTATTTAAGTTACTGCTTTACCATTCAAATAATATATGTTCACTTGCTAAAAAGATTTTTTCTTTTTTCCTTTAAAGAATGAGTTTAGGGTGTTAGACATTGATTTCCAAATATTATCTTAAGATTTGTAAATTAGTTTTTCCAGCTTGCCAATTGGATTCTCTACATTTGCTGCAGGAGTATTGAAGAGATTTAATCATGTTTGGGTATGGTGCAAGAAAGAGTGACAACACCAAGTACTATGAGGTTCTTGGTGTCCCAAAGAATGCAACTCAAGATGAAATGAAGAAGGCTTATAGAAAAGCCGCCATAAAGAATCATCCTGACAAAGGCGGAGATCCTGAAAAGGTAGAGATATGTTGAGGCTTTATGGATTATTATTTGCTGCAGAATCATGTCTTGGTCGTGTTTGATATACAAGCACAAGAGGCACCAGAACATGATGGCTAGCTCGGGCATTATTGCATTAGTAGCCATGACATGTCATTTCTGCAATGATGGTTCTATGCAAATATGTCTTGTATGGTTTGGATGTTCTTCCTAATCCTCTTCTATCTTTTTCTTTAATTGCTGTTCTTCTTCATCTTCTATGAGTCTCCAAGATTACTTTGTAAGTGTACTATTAACTTTCAAGAATTACTTTTAATGAAATCAACAATGAAATGTAATAACTTTAAGAATAGAACTCCCAATATTGTAGTCTCAGAAATCAACTTAATAAGATTCAAAAGACACTTGAGGTTGAAACTAGGTTTTCTTTTTTCTTGCTTCATCTCCCTTTTCATCATCTAAGTATTAATGAATGTCTTTTGAGTAATTAGCATTGTGGTTGCCCTTGTTAATAATTTGCTGTTTACATAGTACACACTGACGACAGCATTTGAAATGAGATTATGAAACTTGCCTTCATTTTTATCATTCTGACATTCATTAATTGTCATTTATACCAGTTCAAGGAGCTGTCTCATGCTTATGAGGTTCTCAGTGATCCAGAAAAAAGACAGATATATGATCAGTATGGTGAAGATGCACTTAAAGAGGGTATGGGAGGAAGTGCTGGAGCTCATAACCCATTTGATATATTTGAATCTCTCTTTGGTGGAGGGGGTTTTGGTGGTAAGATATATATTGTCCCTTCTGTCCTCTTCCTTGCCATAAGCTTTTCATATCTCTGTCCTCTCTCTCTCTCTCTCTCACTTTTTTAGATTGGAAGGTCTAAGTGTTTAAACCTTGCAGGGGGTACAAGCTCAAGGGGAAGAAGGCAGAAGCGAGGTGAAGATGTAATGCATACTTTGAAGGTTTCCTTGGAAGACTTGTACAATGGAACATCCAAGAAACTCTCTCTTTCTAGAAATATTTTGTGTACCAAATGTAAAGGGTATGCTATCAATCACCCCTCAAAACCTTTTTATTTCCTTTTTTTAATCCTATAAACTTTTAGGCATGCATTAGTCATGAGTTTGGTAATCTTATGCATATATTGTCATTTGCACTGGCTAGTTTTATTATTTGCAACCTGCTAGTTTTATCTTATGCAAATTCTTTTTCACAGTAATCTCATTTTGCCTTGGGTATTAGTCTGTCAAGGTCGTCTGTTGCCATTTTCAAATGATATTGGCAGTTAAGGTTTTAACCAAGGAGATTTGTGGTGTCTTTCCCTATGTGCTTTTTGCAAGTATCATCTCTTCCCTTTGGCATGCAAATTTTATCATCGTGGATATCTTGTGGAGAAATTATTATTTGTCCCTTGTGGAGAAATTTACTTATGACCATGAGGATTTTTGGAAAATGAAAATTTTGGGGGGGCAAAAACCCTATACGACAAACAAATACTTAGTGCATTCTAAATTTAAGGGTTCTTGTTTCCACTGAAGAGGAGAAAGATGATATTGGATTTCTTATTTCTGTTTGTATTTTCTTCTTCAATGTTCAGGAAGGGTTCAAAGAGTGGAGCTTCTGCAACATGCAATGGATGCCATGGATCGGGGATGAAAATTACAACACGACAAATTGGACTGGGCATGATTCAACAGATGCAACATATTTGTCCTGAATGCAGGGGTTCAGGTGGTTGAATAAAACTGATTTATTTCTTTCTATTGACTCTGGCTGCATCTTTCAAATATTGTTTCAGTTTTATTCATTTTTTATGGCATTTTCATTAATTGATTTTTCCGACTGTTAATGTAGGTGAGGTTATCAGTGAGAAGGATAAATGCCAACAGTGCAGAGGAAGCAAGTTAACTCAAGAAAAGAAGGTGTTGGATGTGCATGTTGAGAAGGGGATGCAACATGGACAGAAAATAGTATTTGAGGGTCAAGCTGATGAAGCTGTAAGTTAAATTTGAGTCCACATTGAATAGAATTATCCTTTTATAATGTACAATCATGACGGATGATATAAAACATTAAAACATAAAAAAAAATAAACATGAAGCTCTTAAGCTTTGACTTGAGATTTACCTTAAAAATAATGCACATATTTGGAGACTAATTACTAATCTTATTAAGGTTAGGAATTCCAAACTAGGAAGATTCTAAATGAATGCTATTTGGGAAATTGGGATATGGAGTCATATGACAATATTAGTTCTAATATTAGTGTTTGTAAACTTCCTGTATAGATTTTTAGAAGACAAATAAAATTGAATAGTGAATTTCAGTAAGATTTAGATAAAAATGCTACCTAAATCTAGAATTCCTCAACTTCATTATTTGTGATCCTTTCCGCAAATAATTGATGCTTGCTTACGGTTTTGTTTAATAGTCAGAATGCGTTCATGTCAGCAGTGGTTGCATTATGCCAACAATTGGGTTGAATTTTATCTGACCTAATGATGATCGTATTGGCTGCATCCTATTCTCATTTTGGCATGCATCTGAATATATTGATTGATCTATGATTATCAAAATAATAAATCTACTTCTGCAAATTATAGTGTTCTATAGTTTAAACTTTCTCCCGGATCCCTATCAATTAATGACTTGAACAAATTTTCATATCTTTTTATGCCATTTTCAGCCCGATGCAATTACAGGAGATATTATTTTTGTTTTACAAGTGAAAAATCACCCGAGGTTTGAGAGGAAGTTTGATGATCTCATCGTTGAACGTGCACTCTCTTTAACTGAGGCTCTCTGCGGGTTTCAGTTTGCCCTTACTCATCTTGATGGCAGGCAACTTCTAATCAAATCAAATCCTGGCGAGGTCATAAAACCTGGTATTGACAGACTTCAATAGTTTGTTGTCAAATTTTGTTCTTGACATCTTGTTCCTAGGTTGTTCACTTTGTCTGAATTCAGGTCAATACAAAGCAATCAACGATGAGGGAATGCCACACCCTGGGAGGCCATTCATGCGAGGCAAGCTTTACATCCACTTTAATGTGGTCTTCCCCGAATCCGGGGTTCTATCCCCTGAGCAGTGCCGTTCTATAGAGACCATTCTTCCAAAGAGGTCTAGCAAGCAGTTGTCAGACATGGAGCTGGATGAATGTGAGGAAACCATTCTGCATGATGTCAATATGGAAGAGGAGGATATGAGACGGAAACAGCAGCAACAGAAGCAGCGATTTGAGGCATATGATGAAGATGATGACGATTCAATGCCAGGCGTGCAGTGTGCACAGCAGTAGGCCAATCACGGGTTTTCTGAAAAATTTTAGCTGTCTAGTTATATTCTTTCATATGCATTTTTTTTTTTTTACCCTTTACGTCTTGTTTATTGCTAAGTGTGGTGGGTGTTATTGTAATGGAGCTTTCTATGGTGAAGATTTAATAGTTAGTTTACGATTATAAAAAAATTATGCTTGTTCTATCTGGTGCGCTGTGCTTATACCGAATGATTTGCTCAAAATAACTCGAAAGAACCAGAAGCCTTCGTTCTCTAAGTAGGTTCCACTTGGTATTATAAAATCTCACTTGGTGGCATTACCATGTATGGAAGTCAATGTCCGCTTAGTAGACTCATAGCTGCCTGTAGCATTAAAAGAAGAGGACAAGTGTCATATTGAAAAACGAGGGGGGTGGTGGTGAAGCGGACGACTTTGCTGACATACCAAAAACTGAACAAAGCTGCGTGGAGTTGCTTCCCTGTTGTGTGGTGGAAACCACTGAACTAGAGAAATTTTAGTGTAATAGTAGTAGTGAGTTGACATATGGAAAACAGGCATATGAGAACAACAATCCTCCTCACGCTTTGGGTGGTCCTCTGCTTAGATAATTATTTGCAAATAAGAACAGGAATGAGAGACTTGTCAAAATAAAAAATTCAACGACTGCAAGGAAACCAATTGCTGAATGTGACTACGCAAAAACCACTAGAAATGGCAATGTTATGAGGACAATAATTGGAGCTTTGGCATAGAGGATTCCAGGTTGGAATTGCCTTAATTTTCTTGTATTTAATAATGAATGCTCATCCTCCTACACCATTGTTGCTATTGCAACATGTATATATTTTTATATACTCAATCAAAGTGCCTTGGGGTTAGTTGTAATGTTATTAAATTTTGTTAAATCTTAATATCGGCAACGCGTTCATTGTCGTCTTGTTCAAAAGCTTCCCTTCCAAATCATCTTTGGGCAGAAAACATAACTTCCTTCCTTGCAGAGGAATTGTATCGGTTTACAAATTATATATTCATATTAAATTATCAACATCTTCATTTTACGTTATAAATATAATATCAGGCCCATATTTAAAGGTTTTTCTTACAGTTTATTTAATTTTAGGAATCAAACAAGTTATAACTGCTATAGCTTGAGGGCTTGTTTGGCAGTATGCTGCATGGGCATCATTTTAACTAATTCCCACTTTTATGGATCCAAAATAAACTATTTTTTTTTAATTTATATGAAAATGGAATAAGGTGCATTTACATTGCTTTCATTGATTAAACTCTAGTTAGTTGTCGATAATTGAGAAGTGAGATAAGACAAAGAAGGGGTGCATACTAAGAGCAACTATTATTTCCACTAACCCTATTCGATTAATTGGCCAGGTGCTCGTCCGTTAGAAATTATAGAAATCTAATAATTGCGATTAATTTGTTCAACGGTTGAAACTTTTCTAATTAATTAAAAGTTTGATTTTTACTATGCTCTTAAATGATGTAATTATTTAAAAAAATTGCAAAAATCTACAGGAATTTTTAATCTAAACAACATATCATCTTTTATTTTATCTCAAAAAAAAAAAAGCATTCTTACTGTATAAATATAAAGTTAATTGTAAAATTTATTTTTTGGATATTACAATAAGCTATTGACATTTTTTTTTAATGAAAACCTTTTCAAATAAATATATAGACTGGTTTAAGTAATTTTTTTTTTCTTATTAGGATCTTGCAAATTAATTCGTGGAATAATTCACGAGGCAATATAAATTTAGATGTCTATTTTTATCTGCAATTAATTATCAGTTTAAAAGTCAACTGAACTAATCTAAATAGCATATTTAATCAACTAAACTGGCAAAGATAAATAATATGGGATGTTCCTATGTAACTATTTTGATATATATTTGATGTTAAGTTTGAAGCAATTAATGTGGGTGATTCAAGATTAAGAAACATCAATGAATACATTAAATTAATTATCAGTACCTTTATTTAATTCTAATTAAGAGGCAGGTGCTCAGTAGCAAGTTTGGAACAGAAAATTTTTCAAAAATTAGCAACAGATCTGTTGCCAATTCTCAAAATCCGTGGCTGAAATTATTTCTACATTTTCAAATATTTTTTTTTCTTCAAATCATTCGATATGTGAAACCCACTAATTATATTAATTTGAATTGTAATAAGCAATTCAGTATCTTAAGCGAATCAATAAGCCATCATATATTTTTTTAAAGTGATTTTTGGAACAAGATGATATTCAATTTTAATGAAGCTAAGCTGATTGATAATGAAAAACAAAAAAGGGGCCTTAAAGTACATTTGGATATTTTCTTTTTTTCGTGAAGTGATTAATAACAACTACAGGAATTGGGGTCCGAGAATGAAATAATTGAACATGCAAGTCTAGAGGGAAGAACCAAAAAGAAAAATAGAGTTTGGGAAGAAATGGACCACTTGATCATCTATGACATGACACCCATCAACCTGGAAACCATATTTTTCTCAATTATGCATCACTGTTGCACGTATTAAAGCATTCAAAAATCATTTTCCTGTCTTTCCTGCTCTAAAGCTTGCTCCCCCTCTCTATCCCAGCAAAACTGTCAGAAGACGATTGGATATTCGCACTCGGTTTTACTCTCCATATTTCCCACGATTTGGACCTTTTTTTAAAAAAAAAAAAATTATTTTACTTGCTGTTGTTGCAATATGCGTAATCCATTCAATCCATCTTATAATTGGGTTGATAATGATTTTTTAGCATAATTCATTTTGTATTAGAAATTTATTAATTTAATTAATTTAAATTCAATTTATAAAGAGAGTAAAATGCTCTTGTTTCATTATCACTCAAACTCAAAATTTCTGATTATTCATCTAAACAATTGGGTTAATAATTTTGATGTGCGATATTTCTCTTTATATGGTAACTCTGGCATTATGATTTTTTAAATGAAAAATTCTATATATGTAATTATTTGGAATTAGAAGCCCATATAAAATCTTGATTATATCATCATTTAATACTGCCAAATCGTATACAACAGCTTTGGAACTACTGGGGTCGAAAAATTTTTGCATAAAAAGTTGAAAGAAGAGTTTTGTGACACAAGTTATGGACTGAACCACCACGTACAAAAAATTAAAAAAAAAATTAATAATAGTAAGTTTTTTTCCTTTATTTTTCTACTTCTGGAAAAATTAAAAATGACAACCCATTTAGGAATCACCCAAGAATTTTACAGGTTGTAAATTTCGTACGCAGAGATTAAAATTTTAAAATATAGTAGTAAAGAGAAAAAGAACAAAAATTGCTTCCTCTGTTGACTCATTGGTTGGAAAATCTGGCATTGGACCCCACTATCATGTGAGCCATGTGTAAGATTGTCTTCTTTTTTTTTTTTTCATTTATTATTATAAGGATATCCCCCTAAATTTCTAGCAAATACTTATTAACCAAAATTATATTTAATTTTTAAATTTTGTTTTGTGATTATATACAATGAATGTGACGTGTCACTTTTGGTTATTGTATTTGAACGTTACTCTACTTGTCTTCTTCCATCAAATTGAAAGCAATTGCACTCTCGTGGCTAATTTTTCAAACTAATTAATTTTGATGCACTCAATTATTGGCTGTTCTTCCTTTATATTCAGCAAATTATCCATTTTCAACACATCTTTTTTTTTTATGCTCAATAATCACCACGAGAAAACATATTCAAATGTTGAAATTGGTGACATGCTTCAGACATAACTGGGTCAAGTTGAATAAGACATATCAACAAAAAGCCTATGCATCACATACATGAGTTTCTGCTTCTTCCTGTCTCAAACCAAAAACCCTTCTTTCCTTTCTTTAAAAAGCTTTGCATTATCATCTAATTTCCCCGTATATTTCTCTCTTGTTCTAATAACAAAAAGAAAAGATGCTTTTCTTTCTCATATTTCTAGATCAAATGTTAACTGTTATGGCTGAATTTATTTCATAATTATGATGACTTGAATGTGTTTATATATTGCGATATTCGTTAATTGTACTAGTAAAAGGAATAAGATAAGAAAGTTGAAAGAAAGGAATTCTTGGGGAATTTGATGGCCTACCCTTCCTCATATATATATATATATATATAAAGATGAATCATGAAACCAAATCTGCATTTATAGAAATAAAATATGAAAAATATTTTTAATTTAGGCATCCATATATATGTATGTACCTAAAGATAAGAAATTGACAGGTGAACACAGCCAAGGTAAGTAACAAAATCGACATAATTTTATTTTATTTTTATCTTTTGGTAATAAATTCAATTTTAAAACATTTGTAGCTATATTAATCCCAAAATGTGATTTGTTAATTTCCCACATGGTTTACAATTTAGCTGAACTGTATACCCTTTATATCTGGACCCTCATTACTTCTTTATATTTCTTTTCTTTCTTTTATTTTTTTTTTTATTCCTTTTCTTTTCTTCTTTGGTAGAAATTTATGAAAGAAAGAATCATAAAAGGTACAATTGCTACCTCTATTTTATGTGGCAATCACCGAGCATTTTCTTTAGCTTCACAGCTAGGCTTCCTCTCATGGCAAAACATATCAACCCAGAGATTGATGCTCAATACAACTTCCTTACTTCATCTTCCACCTCCTCCACCTCCTCCTCCTCCTCCTCCTCCTCCTCAGAGCCAAAATCATCAAGAAAAGCTCAAGAATTACAATTAGAAAGTGGCAATGAGAGTAAGAAAAGGCAAAAGATTGATAAGCATCCAACATATAGAGGTGTAAGAATGAGAAGTTGGGGAAAATGGGTGTCTGAAATTCGACAGCCAAGAAAGAAATCAAGAATATGGCTTGGAACTTACCCCACAGCCGAAATGGCGGCTCGAGCTCATGATGTAGCCGCTTTAGCCATCAAAGGCAACTCTGCTTACCTTAATTTCCCTCAACTTGCTCACGAACTTCCACGCCCAGCCTCCAACTCCCCTAAAGACATTCAAGCTGCCGCTGCCAGGGCAGCCGCCGCATCTTTCCTCCATACAGACCGAACCGAAGCTGAAGCCGGGATGAGCCAAGCCGAAACTAGTAGTTTGGCCTTGGATGTAATATGTACACAAGAGTCAACTTGCTCACCTTCAACTGATTATGATGACACATTGTTTGACCTACCGGATCTGTTCATAGACGGTGTTGATCATAAGAGTGGATTGTTCCATTTTTCGCCGTCATGGCAGCTGTGCGCGGCGGATACCGGCTTCCGGCTAGAAGAGCCATACTTGTGGGAGTATTATTAGAAATTTTTTTCAACTTTCTTTTTTTTCCCTCGACACCAAGTAAATAACTGGAAAAATTCGTTGCATACGAGCCATATCAAATTCTCTGCAGAATTCTATTAACAGAAAATTAAGAAAACCCAAATATGGAGGACAATTTCGGATATACAAAAGAGAATTTACACTGTTTGTATGTCCTTAATAATTGGGTTCTCGACAGAATTGCAGAAAGATTACAATTTTCTGACACAAGGGTGTTAATTTAAGACTTTTAACGCACTGTAATATATGAGCAAAATAACTGTGATCGTAGAATTGACAGTTTTTTTTCAATTAATTACTTGTTTATATATTATATATGGTTGTGATTTTGTATATAATTTAAGTTTTTTGGCAAGTTGGTCTCTTTTTATTATTATTATTATTATTATTAAAATTCTTTTCTTGGAGGGTTTCTTGTTGGGTCTTGTGCAATTGACTTGAAGAAAAAACATTCCTGCTGCTATGGTAGCTAGGTTAAGTATT
>CANXYI011138747.1:0-14926 GCA_948208565.1 Hura crepitans | reverse complement strand
CTAAATAAGATATTAGATGTGGAGATTAATATGACTACGATGTTGACATGAAATTGACTATGCCTATTGTTCAGAAAATGGGTTGTAAGATGGGATTTAACTCTGAATATGGATAATTAATAATTATAGATTACATAATGGTTAATGGCCCATCAGTTAGACACCAACTGAATGGGTTGACCGGTCAACTAGGGAGTAGCAGCTGCTAGGCGGTCGGTCCTTTTGGGACCCACTGCTAGGGTATTGGGAGGTTCTTTGGGACTGATCCCTGCTACCTAGGATATTGTCAGTGGATATTGGGAGGTTCTTCGGGACAGATCCCTGCTATCCACTTGTGGTGATTGTATTATTTATTGCAGATATTAGGAGGTCTATGGACTGATCCCTGCTATCTATCAGTCCGATATTGGGAGGTCTACGGACTGATCCCTGCTATTAGACGAGGTAGGTACAGCTACCTAGGTCCTAAAAATGGGCCACTGCACAGGATAGTTCCCGCTATCCAGTGTCTTTAAGTGTCGTCTATCTGTTATGGGCCGTGAATGTAAATTGAGAAATTACTTTATGTGTAATAATATAAAGCCATTGAAAATTATAATGTAACTTACATAATGTGATGGATGAACTCAAGTGATTAGGACTGGGTATAAACTGTTAAGGATTTTAAACAAAGGTATTGAGAAGTAAAAATAAGTAGTAGAATGTGAATATGAGTAATATTATGTGAATATAATGGTTGATAAATGCATGTATTGGTAAAGTAAAGGAATAAGGAATAATTAGCGAGAGTATTAAGTGACTAGATGTAAGTAAAAGTAATTGGGACATCGTAAGACATATAAAACAATAGGGAGAAATTATGAGAACACAGAAATGGTAAAAAACAGAGGAGAAAATGGATATAGATGGGAAGTAGAAATATTGAAACAATAACGGATAGAAATTCTCTTAAAAACCTATAATTAAAGGTAAAAATTAAATTGGGGCAATTACTGGATAAATAAGTATGTTTACAGATTGACAGGAAAAAGAGTATACATGGAATAAAATTGTATGACATGTGTGCTTGCATGTATGAAATGAAAAGTAAATGGCCTGTTTGGATAAATTCACCACTGAGTGCATACTCAGCGTGTGGGGCTTCCGATACGCAGGTGTTGAAAGTATAAAGGTTATGAGGCAGACAAATAGCGGTGCTGACGATGACCGTCTAGTTATACAATAGCATATTCAGACTTTATGGTAAGTAAGTAGAGGCACCCATACATCGAAATGTGGGTAATCAGTATTAATGAATGGAAATTTTAATATTACGAAAATAATAATTATATATAATAAAATATAACAAAATTAGTAGCAGTAACGAAGTTTAGGCTGATATTTGATTTTAGGATCAGGTAGGTAAAAGGCATATACCTGGTAGGGTTGATCTAGACCATGGGAACGGTCCAAGAAAATTTCTAAGATAAGATGTAAAAGAATTAATAGGGGTTAAATGAAAGACCTTTGGGGAAATTCAAAAATGGGTCACCTCAAGGGTAGTAACACATCATGTCTATGTTTATAGAGAATGGGCAGGGGGTGATTCAATTTTTTTGTCTAAAAACCATTTTCTGACTTAGGTATCAAAGCCTCAGTCTTAGGTCTCCCTAGGACAAGTTTTTTTGTCTGTCCAGGTTTTCCAAACAAGAGTTCTCAGCTCTACTACGGCTAACTCTTTCATTTGGTGCTTTCGTTAAAAGCCCAACATGGCAGACGATGGCAATTTATCCTATCATGGTGAAACACCTAGACGAAACTTAATGCTTATTTTCGCCCAGGACCCTATGAACAAGGAAACATCAGGAGCCGGAACTCTAATCACCCTCAAAACCTTACAGCAGTTACTACAGGGCTTTAAAGATGACAAAAATTCAAATCTGATTAAAGAGCTGAGGTCGAAAAAAATGGAAGAAGTGGCTTCAAAACAAGATAAAGGAAAAGGATACCAATCATAGTCTAACACTACCTCAGCTTCCACCAGTGACGAGTCCAAAATAAGAAGATTAAAGAGATAAAAAAGGAATGACATGAAACGTGAAAGGAAAGACCCCAAAGAGAAAAACCTGATGAAAAAATGAAGAAGACTTCAACTATTTGTTCGTCAAAGCGATAAAGAGGTTCAAACTAAGGCATCTAAAGAAACTCAATTATGATGAAAACATAGATTCACTCTTTGTGCAGGAAGTAAGGGAAGTCCCTTTCCCCTGTCATTTTTGTAAGATAAAGATGAAAAAATACAAAGGCTAATCCGACCCCTGTAAACACCTCTCAGATTATAGAACTCTGAAACATATACAGACCTTCGATGATGCCCTGGTCTGCAAGGCATTCCCCTCTACACTGACAAATAATACTCTCGACTAGTTTCATGACCTCGCCCTAGGATCCATAACTTCATTCAAAAAACTGTCGGAGCTATTCAAAACCAGATTCATAATACAAATAAGAACTAAGAAAACTATGACTAACTTGCAAGGAGTTATCTAAGGCCAGGACGAGAGCCTCAGGGACTTTATAAAGAGGTTCTAAGAGGTGGCATCCGATATTAAAAATCTCAATAATGAGGTAGCAGTAATTACCATTATCAATAACGTGGGAAACATATGGCTATACAACTCTTTGATGACAGACAGATCGGTGGACTTCGCCAAGTTGATGGATCGGGCAAAATAATTCATAGCTCTTAATGACATCAGCCGAGTTGACGAACGTTATAACCCTGACCTACACAAGGGGAAAAGAGTGAGGTCTCCATCCAGGAATAAATTCAGATGAAGCTCGAGTGAGAGAAGCCCGAGGAGATACTAATCCTTCAGAAGATGAGAAAATGATTGAAGATGACCAGCCAAACAGCATGGCATTTTCACACCTACAAAAATACTGATGTGGATTAAGACAAACCATGGCAAAGTAAACTAGCTAAAAAAGATGGATTAAAAAACCTTTAAAAGGCAGTACAAAAGTAAATATTATGAGTTCTATAAAGATATAGGCCACACCACTAATGAATGTAAATGCTTGAAAAAGAAATAGAAAGATTGATAAAGAAGGGGTGGGTCATTAAAGCGATTTGTCGAAAAAAAAATTAGAGTCATCCTCTAGCACGAGTAGCTCTTCCAGTACTGAGGACGAAAGGTGAAAGCCGACCAGCATAAAGCCCAATAAATGTAAAGCAAATGTCATCAACATGATAGTCGGAGGATCCTCATTTAGGGAAGGAATGTCAAAAAGGCTGCGGGGGTGTCTATCTATTAACTATGCCTGAGGAAATGGCACCAGTCACCATTTCAGCTAACGATGCCAAGGATGTGAAAATCCCACATGATAACACCTTAGTGGTGTAAGGGTATATAGCTAATTTCCTAGTAAAAAGAATATTGGTAGAAAACGGGAACACTGTGAATGTTCTAACTCTCGATTCCTACAAGAGGATGAATTTCCCTCTCAAAAACCTTAAGCCGATCTATACACCATTAGCCAGGACTGGTAATACATCCGTGCCTATAGCAGGAGCAGTGGAGTTACACATGGAACTGGGTGAAAAAAAGTTTCTCACATATTCAAATGCAATTTCATGGTAATAGATATACACTTTGCTTACAATGTGATCTTTGGGAGGCCTATGTTGTTTGAAACAGGTGCAATCACAAGCATCCGATAGCTAATAATGAAAATTCCCACTAAAAAAGGTCACGCAACAATTAGAGGAAATTAACAAGTGGCACGAGAAACTTATGTCATTACCATAAAAGAGGTGAAAGCAACACAAACCCCTAATTTAGTTAAAGAGCCAAAACAAAAATGGCCATGACTGACCCTTAAAGGCGAAGTGATGACAGCAAAAATAGCACTAAGTAAAAGGGTGCTGATCAGGAGCTGAATACCTAAGCAAAATAAGAACGAAGTTCTAAAAGTCCTCACTTTGAACAAATCTACATTCTCTTAGACCCAGAAGATATTTCAGGCATAAATCAAGAAGTCATTTGTCACAAGTTAAACGTCAATCCATAGACAAAGCTGGTTAAGCAAAAGCTACAACATTATGCAGCTGATCGAATAAAGGTTATAAAAGAAGAAACTCAAAAACTATTATTAGCAGGATTCATTAGTGAAATCTTTTTCTCAGAATGGCTGGCTAACATTGTACTGTTAAGGGAGAAGAATGGAAAAATATGCATGTGCATGGACTTCACCAATCTAAATAAAGCATGCCCTAAAGATAATTACCAATTCTCGAGCATCGATCAACTCGTAGATTCCATAACCAGATATGAAATCTACTCTTTCTTAGATGCCAGTTCTGGATATCTCAAATCCTGATATTTGGTCCCAATCAGGAGAAAACTAATTTTATCACACATTAAGGCACCTTCTGCGACAATGTCATAAACTAATTTTATCACACATTAAGGCACCTTCTATGATATTGTCATGCCATTTGGCCTTAAAAATGTGGGTGCGACATACCAAAGGTTGGTGAATAAGGTATTCCAAGAAGATATCGATAAATTGATTAAAGTATATGTGGATGATATGATCATTAAAAGTCAGTGCATTGGCAACCACTCTTATAATTTGGCCAAGGTTTTTCCACTCTGAATAAGTACCAAATGAAATTAAACCTAGAAAAGTGCATATTTGGCATTCAATCGGGAAATTCATTAGCTCCATGGTATCACAGAGAGGAATTGAAGCTAACCCAAAGAACATCTAAGACATATTGGACATGAAACCACCGCAAAGCATAAATGACATAGATAAGTTGAATGGAAAAGTAACAACTTTGGGAAGGTTCATATCTTGCTCAGTGCAAAGATGTCTCCCATTCTTCAAGAAATTAAGGAAAAAAGGAAACTTCACTTGGGATAAAGAATGCCAAAATGCATTTGAAGAACTCAAGACATTCCTTACACAACCACCATTACTCAGCAGATCGGTTGAAGGAGAAACACTATACGTATACCTCGCAATCATTAGCGACACAGTAGCCTTCATTCTCGTATAAGAAGAGGGTCAGGAACAAAAATCCATTTATTATGCCAGTCAAGAGCTAAGAGGCTCTGAACTGAAGAAAAGAAAAGTTAAACAATTGCTGATGGTGCTGATGACGAGCGTCAAAAGGTTAAAACACTATTTCCAATCCTACAGGGTAATAGTTCGAATAAACACCCCTACCAAACGAATTCTATAAAAGCCTGATATTAACTAGAAAATGGCCAAAATATCCATGAAGCTAATTCCTTATGACATACGCTATGAGCCGTGTTCTATTCTGAAAGCACAAGTCCTTGCTGACTTTATTGTAGAATTCAGCAGGGAAGAAATCTAAGAGTATACCCGATCAAAACTAGTAATGTGGGAAATGTATGTTGACAGTGCCTTGAATGAGCACAAAGTGGGAGTAGGAGTATGCATCAATGGCCCATCAAACTTGGCTAGCCAGTACACTCTCAAGATAAATTTCAAAGCATCGAATAACACAACAAAGTACGAGGCATTATTTGTTGGATTGAACCTGGTCAAGTACATCCAACCAGAAGCTCTGATCATTAAAAGTGCCTCTTAATTAGTTACAAGCCAAGTCCATAGGGAATTTGAAGCCAAGGAGGAAAGTATGATGAAGTACCTAGAAAAGGCTAAGGACATATTATAAAGGCTGAAAGAAAACGGTACCTCATAGAGAATCAAGAGAATACCACATGCTAAAAATGCCCAAGTCAATTTTATAGCCAAGTCAGCAGTATTTGACAACTTTACCACTATTGACGTAAAAGTCAAGGAAACCAGCACCTCAACATGCCAAGACTTAGGTGTAATACAGGTGAGCTATGATCACATATGGATGGCCTCACTCATTGACTACAGATGATCAACTAAGCTACCTGAGGCTAAAAAAAAAAAGCAACTAAAATAGTAAGAAAATTCTTCGGCTATTCCATAATCGACGAGAAGTTATATAAAAAATCGACAAATCATCCATGGCTAAAATGCATAACCCGAAAAAAGGAAACTATGTTTTTAGGGAAATACACCAAGGCATCTATGATGCACACGAAGCAAGTCGATCTATGTCCAAGAAAGTATTTCAATCTGGATATTACTAGCCCACAGTGCTGAGAGATGCAAAAGAGATTGTGCAAAAAAATGCCCCCAATGCCAAATCCACAGTCGAATAATTAGAAAGCCAGGAGCAGAGCAGCAACTGATCGAAATATCTTAGCCCTTCAACTAATGGGGCATCAATATTCTCGTCCTATTTGCCTTGGGAAAAAAGTAGCAAAAGTTCATGATAGTAGTAATAGAACACTTTACCAAGTGGATCAAAGCCGAGCCAATAGCAATGATCGCTGCAACCAAAATATGGGACTTTACATGGAAAAACATTATCTATAGATTTAGTCTCCCTAGAGTCTTGATAATAGATAATGAGAAACAATTAGACTGTGCATTATTTAGGAAATTTTGTTGAGGACTCAAAATTCAACTTCGATTCACCTCAATAACACATTCGCAACCAACGGCATAATAGAAGTATCAAACAGAACATTACTTAATGGTTTTAAGAAGCACCTAAGAGAAGCCAAGAGCAATTGGGCAGAAGAGTTGAATAGCATGCTTTGGGTGTATAGGATATCACCTTTATCGGCCACAGGCAAGATGCCATATTCCCTCATCTATAGCTGAGAAGTTATACACCCAGTAGAAATCGTGCTAGCCTAATACCGAATGGAGCTCTTTGTTGAGCATGGCAATAAGGAATAAAGACTCCAGGACCTCAATCTGATAAAAGAGAAAAGAAAGCTAGCACAGATAAAAGATGTAGCATACAAATAGTGTATCTCTCAATACTATAATGCCAAAGTGAAGGCCAGGAAATTTGATGTAGGGGTCAGGTCCTTAGGAAAGCTAAAATCGATACGGGTAATGCCGGAGTTGGCAAACTTATGCCAAACTGAGAAGGACCTTAAGAGGTATCCAAGATCTTAAACCCAAGCACCTACAAGCTAAAGACAATAAGCGGCGTAAAAGTACCAAGATCTTGGAATGTAAAGAACATCAAGAAATATTTTCTGTAATTGAAACCTTTTACTTGATAGGCTCATGTCTTAATTACAGAGGTTAATAGATAGACATACAACGATCGGCAAACATGCCAAAAAATTTTTGAGGCAAAGACGCCCATAACCCTGATCAGCACACTCGCATTAAAATGTAAAAAAGGTCTAAGGTAAAGATGCCTATATATCCAATTAGCACACTGATGTTAAGATGCAAAAATTTTCTAAGGCAAAACTATAAGATCAATCAAAACTCTCACATTTTAACAAAAAATTGCTAAGGCAATTACGCCTGAAAGATAGATCGGCATGAACGCATTAATGTACAAAAATCTATTAAGTCAACAGTGCATATAAACCTAATCGGCACACACAATCCACAAAAATGTATAACTTGGCAATACATTTGAATTCTCAGAACACGCATAAAGAAATACAAGCCCAAAAAGAAAAAAACAAACTCAGAGAACAAGTAAATATGTATGATAGCAAAAATGTAAGAAATTCTATTTCATAACTTAAATTTTTATGAAGTATACAAAAAAAAAAAAGAAAAAGGAGGAAGCAACAGTATTAATCTTGAGTCAAGGATGGAACAATCTGAACAATCTCCTACCTGGAAGGAGTTAGAATACTTTGCTCTGTCATGCTTTGTTATTCGATAGCAGTAAGGACATCTTGCTCCCTAACTGGTGTGGAGACTTTTGCAATGGCAGGAGATGGAACTTCTTCTATAGCGGTAGCACCGTCGATGCTATTGAACCAAGAAAAGTCCTGATCGGGAAAAAAGCCCTTGAGTTTGGCCTTCACATTAAGCTAAAAATTCACTAAGGTACCCCCCACTTCTTCAATTATTTCCTATTCTTGAGTATTCATCGCTTGAGAATGTGCCTCCTCTTGAGCCTTTAAAGCCTATGCGTGTGCCTCTTACTAGGCCTTTAATGTCTCTGCATACTAGGTTTTGAGATCATCCCCCTTACATAAGAGAACAGCGACATGCTTTTTCAGACTCAAAGTCTCATATTCCTTAGTAGCAGCCTCCAATTGAGCATCGTTAAGCTTGAAATTCAAGCTAATTATGTATTTATCTTGGCTATCCTTTTGCCTTTTTATCTCTTGGAAGTCGACTATGGCCTGATTGCGCTCGACCCTAGCCTTGGTCATCAGATGCTCAACTTCATCCACTTTTTCCTTTAGAATTGCCACCTGCTACTCAAAACTCATGGCACAAGACCCCAAAACTTGCAAGAGTTGCATTCCCTACAAAAAAAATTGCCCAAGTAATTAGAACAAAGCACCTAAAAAAATAAATGCAAACAGATAGGTATATTAGGTAGATACTTGAAGAAAGTAGCTCCTGGACTAATTTGTGATAGTCTTCAAGTTAAGGATCTTCTTAACCCGATTGGTATCGATCAATAATTCCAAGTTGTGGAGAAAATATTACCTCACATTTAATTTTTACATCGGTGCAGCACTACTTAGCCTCTCCACAAACATCTTCGATAGATCGAGCATTGGTGCCAAAGGCCCTAAAGCTTGCTCAGGCATAGTTGAGCTTTGCAACGGTAGCATAGGGACTAAAGGATAAAGGCTAAGTGGGTAAGGAGCGACAATTGGAGAAAGGGGGCGCAAAGCGACGGCCGTAGGCATGATAAGGCAGGGTTTGAACGGCTGCTGCAAACCAACCGAATGCTCTTGTTGTGTTCCCCCCCCCCCTTCGATCGGGCCTTCGTCTTCAAGGATATCCATAAGAACAAACTTCCTTTCCTTCGTATAACTTGAAGCAATAAGGTCTCTTCCCCTCCTGCACCCCCTCCCCCCTGCGCAAGTTGTTGCATAGGCAAAGGATGAATACCTTATCCTAAAAGACCTTAACTCATGATTTTACTCTTCTATTGAAAAGCCTTTTTTGAGTCTTAAACACTGCTTTTTGTCGGGAAGACATTTCTCTTACAAATTTCCAAAACATCCAATCAAAATCACATATACAAAAATGCACAAATAACGATAAAGCCAATAAGAACACTAAAAAAAGCTAAGCTGAGCAAAAAGTATTAAGAGGCCCCCACCCTCGATAGGCTCATCAGAACTATTTATGGCCAAAAGAAACAAGTTCGGAGAGAAGGGTGATTCTTTGTCCACTATCAAGATCTTTTGAAAGTTATCTTTTAATTGAGGCAAGGATGAAGACATGTCTTTTAATGACATACACTCCTCATATCGAGCTAATGGGACACCGGACCAACCACCTTTCTTCCCGACTAAAAAGAAATGATGATCGAACGCCTTATTTGATCTATTGACACCCATCAATGATTGGCCGATCTTAGCGGTAAAATTTACAAATCTGGTAGACTCACAGCTAGAGAGATAGTAGAAACAACTAAAAAGTTCAACACTAGGGATGATGTCGTATTGCGCACAAATACATAAAAAAAACACACTACTATCCTCCACCCTTTAAGGGAAAGTTATGATGGTGAGAAACCATACATGTTTATCACATCTACATAAAAGGGGCAAAAAGGAAGGAAGAACCCAAACTCGAAGAAGCACTTGAAAACAATAAAAAAACACTCGTTATTAAAGGGACCGCTCAGGGGCCCCATGTTGGGAGGATAAGCGAAGCTGATAACTTCATCGAGTATCCTATGCTTCTCCCTAGTTTCGGGCAAATCATTAGTGTTTATTTCATAAAACTTGCTAACGAAAGGCAATAAAGTAAAGTAATTCAAAAAAGAGGTATCGATATCCCTAGCAACTAAAACATTGCCGGAAGCAAGTACCCCTGACAATGGCAAGGAAATTATCCTAGCTACAACCTTCGACAACTCAGAAGAAGAAGGACTAGAAGAACTCATTCTAAATAAATAAAGAAAAACTTACTGCAATGATTTAGACCACCTGTGAAAGATGAAGATAACCGGAGATTAAAAAATGAGGAGTGTAAATCATGCTATAAAGGAACATCTTGGCAAGAAAAAGTATGTGAAAACTAAACCAAAGTATGTAAAACCATATATATAAGACCTCATATGATGAAACCATAGCTAGCATGCATTTATGACGGTTAATGATGATGGCAAAAATATCGAAGTAACGTGACCATTATACTATGCTACATGATGGTTCCTTCCCTTGCACGGTAACACGTAATAAGTCATCATGTTTGAGAGCCTTCCCTCAAACTGATCAGATGCTGCCAAAGTCATCACATCTAAAAGCCTTCCCTTAAACCAATCGGACATTGCTAAAGCCCTCACGTCTAAGAGCTTTCCCTCAAACTAATCGGACATTGCCAAAGCCCTTACACCTGAGAGCCTCCTCAAACCGATCGTACGCTGCCAAAGTCATCACATCTGAGAGCCTTCCCTCAGGCCGATCGAGCGCCGTAAAGTTCGCAAGACTAAAAGCCTTTCCTTAAACCAATCGAACATTGCCAAGTCCCCATGTCCAAAAGCCTTTCCTAGGGCTCGACAAACCGGATCTTGCATCCACCCTCTCAATTCCTGCTCCTTAGACCACCCAGAGGGAGGACAAATGGCAACGTTCACATTACCACAATAACCCTAAGCCTAATAATCCAAGCATAAGTCCAAGTAGTTGGAAATATCTGTGAGTTAAGATTACATTAACTCTAGTCAATTAACCACAACTCACTACCTAGGTTAAACAACCAACCGAAACTATATAAGGGCACGCACTCTCACAGGTACGGGTATGGCAAAAAACTTGCATATTACAGCTACCTGTTTTTTTGTCTAAAAACCTTTTTTTGACTTAGGCATCGAAGCCACAGTCCCGAGCTTCCCTGGAACAAATTTTTCTGTCAGTGCAGGTATTCCAAACAAGGGTTTTCAGCTTTGCCACCGCCGACTCTTTCACTTAATATCATTTATTATTTTATTAATTATTATTTTTATATAATACTTATTTTTTAAATATTCATTCCACATCAATGATATTATAAAATTTTCATATTAATTTTATACATTTTTTAAAATATATTTTGCTTTATAACAATTATAAACAAATATAACTATATTGATTTTCAAAATTATATGCATAATTTTAATTTAATTAATAATGCTTATTCAAAATGGTAGCAAGCCATTTATTTCGATTGTTCGATCTGGTGTAATCCTAATAGGACATGTACATATATTAATTTTACTATTTGCATTGAGCTCAGATGTTGATAACTAGATGCTACTATCTAAATATGTTTATATAATTAAATAATTAATTTATAAAAACATTTTGTCTTAAATATTATACAAATTTTATATTATTTATCAAAATATTACATATTTAATATTCAGTCACAATTTCTTAGCTAAAAAATATAAATTATATAATATGTTCTTAAATAATATAAATTTTGTATAATATTTGAAAAATATTTTTTAACATTAATTATTAAATTATATGAATGAGTTCAAAATGCAATTCCTAATAATCAATACTTGAACCCGATACAATATAGGCAATAAAATTAACAGCTAAAAATGACTTATTAAAATTAGAGCAGACCATACGCCCGAAAATATCTAATTTATTATCATATCTCTGATAAGAAATATTATTATTTAAATTAAAATCATAAATATAATTTTAATTGACCTATTGAATCAAAGTAGTTATATTTATTTATCATTATTATAAAATAAAATACATATTTTAGAATGTTTAAAATTTTATTAAATGTAAAATTTTTATAATATCATAAATGTATAATAGATATTTAAAAAATAAAAATTATATAAAAATAAATAAATTAATGAAATATTTAATACAATTTAAATTTTATAAATTTAAATTAAATATTATATAAAAATATTATTTAAAAGGGGATAAGAATGACTTAAAAAGAATATAGCATTAAAAAGAAAAAACAAAAGGACTGCCGAAGAAGTGGGGAATATATATTTCGAATTTTGATGTGACAAACTGGTTCAAATGCTGACATTCAACAAAGACTTGGCCTTATCTAATTGGCCGACCATCGTTTTCAAGTAATCGACTCGTCAATTTAATCTCATCAAATTTCAGCAATGGATTGCTTTCATCTCATGTATATGCATTGGTTTGCTGGTTCTCTATTTTAACAAATAGAAAAGTACTTGACTAAATTTGATACGTTAAAAATTTATGAATCAACCAAAAGCATTAAATGATTAAAACTATTTCTAAAACTATAATCAACAGCCCAATTGCCTGTTATAAGAAAAATTTGTTAAATGTTATAAGAAAAATAAATTACGTATTTTGATCTTGAATAATTAAGTCTTGATATCATAATCAATAAGACAAAAAAGTTTGGAAAATTGCTCATATATTTTGATTTTTGGATAATAAAGGCTTGATATCATAATCAATAAGAAAAAAAAGGTTGGAAAATTGCTCATATCCTTTGATTTTTGAATAATTAAAGAAAAAAAAAAAGGTTGGAAAATTGCTCATATATTTTGATTTTTCAATAATTAAGTCTTGATATCATAATCAATAAGAAAAAAAAAGTTGGAAAATTGTTCATATATTTTGATTTTTGAATAATTAAGTCTTGATATCATACTCAATAAAAAAAAAAAAGCTGAAAAATTGCTCATATATTTTATTTTGGATAATTAAGTCTTAATATATCATAATTAACTCTTTTTTTTGTAGAGATAATTTTCCCTTTGTATAAAAATTTAAAATAAAAATTTTGAAAATAAAAATTTATAGATAAGATAGTCTTTTAAAAATTTAATTCCATATAAAAAATGAAAAATAGTTGAAAAGCGACATCACTAAAAATCTTACAATAAAATTTTATTGCTCTTTGATGAAAAATTAAAGAGTTGCAAAGGAAAAAAAATTATAAAAAAAATAAATACATATATAATAATTGTATAAAGAAAGAAGAAAATTAACATATTGTTGACCTTTTCAATTTAAAGTATTGAAGTATGAATGATACTTGATTAGATAATTCTTCTTTCTCTAAATTTCTCTGCATGAAACTAAAAATTTTAAAGAAATAGTTGAAAAAAAAATTAGAAGAATAAATTTATAATTGCATGAAAATTTAGAACACTAGTAGACTTGTTAAACTGGCCGGATTGGACGGATTCGGATCAAGTCAATATCTGTTTGAATTATTTTTTATTCGATCACTTCACGTTTCGGATCGGGTCTTTAAGCCAAATTCTTTTTTTATAAAATTAAATTTATTGATTTTTAAACTATCAAATTAAATTTTAATTTCATATTAATTTTTTAATATCAATATATTTCAACCATTTTTAAATATTAATAACTCGTAAAAATTTTAGAAAAATAAGTTATTCTTTTAAAAATATTATTTCCTTAAAAATTATGGACAAGTATTATTATTATTATTATTATTATTATTATTATTATTATTATTATTATTATTGAAATTGGTAAATAAATAACAAGAAAAATAAATATAAAAAAAAGATAAAATGCCAATAGAAGAGAAACTTATATGAGATTAATGAGAATTAAAATAAAATAATTAACAATAGACAACAGAAAATAGCATTGAATAAGTACCCGTCTACCCTGCTCAGTTTATCTGTAATTTATTTTAGGTTTGAACAAGACATTCACTATTTGAATTAGGTCCAATCTGCTCAATTTATTATTTATTTTTATTTTACTTAATTTTAATATTGATTTATATATACTATTTTTATAATATATTATCTCATTTTATATTTTTTTATGCTATGTTATATTTATTTTTATATAGCATATTAAATAATTATAAATTTTAATTGCCTATTTTTATTATTTTTTATTCAATATAATATTATTTTTATTTTTTATTAATTTGTTACTATTGGTAGCCTAGTTTGGTTTATGTGTCAAATTTTTTTATTTTATTTGTTCGAACATTCTTAATATCTAAGTCTACTTTATGTAAAAAAAATAAAATTGATAGATTTACTTTTTATTTTTAAAAAAAATGATTTAATCCTAATAATTAAAATAATTAAAAAAAGTTTTTAAAAATTCGAATCATTTCGAATTGTTGTGTATCTGATCATTCGAGTCAGTTTCGGATCAATTTATTCGGATTTCGAATCGAATTTGACTCTAAAATTTTCGGATCAAATCTGAATCAAGTCATTTGCCTTTTTTCCAGATCGAATTTTGGGTCAAGGTGTGAAATTGAGATATCAAAATACCAATAAATCATAATTATATATTATAATCTGAAAATGCGAGCAGAAAGGGATAAATTTATTGCATAATTAATATCAGTAATAATCTTGAAATTCAAATATCTACCATTTTTTTCATTATGTATTACTATTTGT
Source organism: Hura crepitans (assembly GCA_948208565.1). Classification (NCBI taxonomy): domain Eukaryota; kingdom Viridiplantae; phylum Streptophyta; class Magnoliopsida; order Malpighiales; family Euphorbiaceae; genus Hura; species Hura crepitans. The sequence goes on along the minus strand of CANXYI011138747.1, from coordinate 492 downwards.
AGGTTGAAAATCTAAATTTAAACTGCCTCACATCTATATATTTTTATTGGTCCGTAATAATGCAAGTTTATTTTTAATATTTAATGTTAATTAATCATATAATAATCTATGAAAAATGTTATAAAAAATCTATGAAAAACTAAATAACTTGCAAAATTATGAAGAAAGATATCTAGGTAATTATTTTCAAGGAAAAAATCTCCTAAAATCTCTCCAAAGATTTTAACTATATACATATATTTATCACAAACTCTTAGTATGACACTTTTTACAAATAACATAAATGCAAAAAGTGTTATGATATAATGGATGACTACTCTAGATATGCTCTATCTGTTGTGAATAGATAAACTCTATCTGTTATAAATATATAAACTCTATCTGTTGAAGATAAGATTCTATCTCTTTAGTATTCTTATCTTATTCAAAACCTATCTGATAGGCTTCTCTTTGCCTATAAATACCCTCTCTTGTATCATTCAGAATACACAT
>CANXYI011138746.1:0-11037 GCA_948208565.1 Hura crepitans | reverse complement strand
CATTGTGATTTCATTTTTTATTCTTTGAATATATAATTTCGTAACAAAATTCAAAATTCGTTAGGAATCTATTATGGATTTGAAATGATTTTGTGTCCATCACAAATTGCGATCACAAATTTTGTTTTTTTTAGTGAAATATGCTACAAAAATAAATGAGTATAAAAATAAATGAATAAATAAATAACAAAAGTGAATATAGAATATAATGAGATATTGAAATATTGAAACAAATGATATGCAACAAAATATTGATGTGTATGAAAACTTTTTTATTTAGAATTTATGAATATAGAAGAATTTAATTAACCTTGAAATTTAATTTTCTAAACTCCATTTATTTTTCTGAGACATGCTATCATTATTTCAAGTTGAGTTTATCATTATTTTGCTCTTTATTTATTGCACTTATTATGGTTGTATTTTATCTTATAGCTACGAGCTAGGATTGAAGGTAGCTTTTCATAGGCTTGATGGTGGTATGATTGCTTGCCACCTAAGGTGAGGGCCTTAATAAGAACTATCAACTTTAAGCCTTTTATTTACCATATTCATGTTGACTTGGGTAGGCAATAACCAAATCCATTTTATTACAAAAATACCAATTAATTGAATATAAATTAGTTTGGTTATTTTTTTTATGTGTAAAAATCTTTTTGTACATATTACAACATTTATGGAAAATACAAAAAAAATTCAGAATGAAAATTAAATTACGTGGCAGTTACCAAAAATAGATTCTAACTTGAAAAGGGTAAAATTTACAAGGAAATTGCCTAAAATACATTTTAATTGAATTAAAATAAAATTACATCGAAAATGCAAAAATACATTTTAACCAAAAATAATGAGGAAACAACAAACATAAAGGTGAATTAGTAAGAAAATAAAGAAAAAATAATAAATAGAAATAGCAAAAGTAACAACAAATAAAATAAAAGGAATAATAAAATGGTAAACTTTATTGAGGTATTTGATAAAGGGAAAAAAAGGGCATATTAGATAAAATGCCAAAAGATTTCAAGCAACTCGCATCAATAACAAAAATAAAACATTAGTGTGAACAAAATAATGGAATCAAAATTATGGAAAGAATAAATAATAAAAAATATAAATAGAATAATTAAATAAATAAAAATAAAAAAGAACATAAAATAAATAATTAAGTAAATTAGATTATAACATTTAACTAGAAAATGGATGAAAAATAGAATGGATAAAACATAATATTAATAATAGACAGATAATAAATTATCTCATCTAACTTGTAGATGGATAAGAAATAAAATAAAATAAAATAAGGGTACTACACCTAACTTGTAGATGGGTAACAAATAAAATAAAATAAGGTTACCACATTTAACTAGTAGATAGGCAATAAAGAAAATAAAATAAAGAGCATAATGTTTGACTGAAAAATAGATGAAAAAGAGAAGAAGAAATAAAAGAAGAAAAGAAAGGATTGGTCGACCCATCATGTATAATTGCCTTTAAAATTGACCTTTAGTTAACTTGAGAGAAAAAGAAAATAATTTTGAAAAATCACTTTAAAAAATAAGAAAAAAGGTGTTTAGAAAATGATTTTTGTGTATGTGGGTGTGTATTTACAGAAAATAGCTGACCCCTATGACTGATAGGGGTATCTGAATTTATACATGAAATTTGAGATACAAAATAGCTAATTTGTGAAAGGCAACATGGTCATTTCATTTAGATGATAAAACAACCATTTTACTTGGCCTATTTCAAAATATGAGTACCATTCTACCATGCCTAAAATGACATCATATGGAGGCCAAAATGGCTATTTCAGCAAATGCTAAAATGGTTGTTTTAGGAAAACTTAAAACAACAACACCGTTTAGGAACAAAATGATATCGTTTTGTTCCCAACGGTTAAAAAAGGAAGGAAAACTTTAAAAATCATTTTTAAGGCCAATTTTTTTGTCAATAACTCTATATCATGGAGGGCACCCCCTATCAATGTCACTTTCGGGCATTGACTTAAGCCTTCAGCCCACCATAGATGCCTATTTTTTTGCAATTCGAGTCGCACCACGAGCTTGTCTGGTTAGGTGAGGGTTTATGTCAAAAAGTTAACCATTATCTCAATTTTTATGAAGGGAGCTTCAAATTAGACACCAAGATTCCTACTTATTAAAACCTTTATGCTTTCTTCATCATTAGGCAATTCGAGCATAAGAGCCTCTGAAACCTAGTGTCTATAGTTATACCTAACATTAGGGAGGTGATTGCAGAGTGTGCAAGGTGAACCAAAGTTTAGAAAAGGTAAGAGATCCATACCTTATAAGGATCCTTTTTGTGATCTAATGAATGTTCTGAGAGCTCGCCCTGCTCGATGGGTTTGACTTCTATTGTCTTTATCCAAAAGCCCCTCCCAACTCTTTGGGTTTGACTTCTGTCATGTTATTTGAAAACTTTCCTTGTTTGGTGGGTTCGAGAGCTACCTTTACTCATGGATTTGACTTTTTCACATTGTTAGAGAATTCCCCTTACTCAATGGGTTTAAGAGCTACCACTACTCAATAGGCTTAACTTCTGTCACATTTTCTTTGATAACTCTACTTACTCGATGGGTTTGAGAGCTACCCATAAACAATAGGTTTTGACTTCTATCATCTTTATCTAAGAACTCCCTTTACATGGTGGGTTTGACTTCTGTCACATTATTTAAGAACTCCCCTTACTCGATGGTTCAACTTTTATCTACTTTATTCAAGAGCTTCATCTTACTTGGTAGGTGTGACTTCGGTTAGCTTTATCTAAGAGCTTCCCCTTACTCAATGGCTATTGTTGAGTTTGATAGTCATGCTTTAGGGTAGATGTACTTTTAAAGCTAGTTAGCTTGTCATTAAAGGGATAGTTAATACATTATATAACAAAAAGCTAGTTAGCTTGCTCCCTATATATACTCTTGCTAAGGTGTGAGTTATTGTCATCTCTTGCAATAATAAAGATTTATTGTTAGTGCCTTACATCATACAAAAGGTGAATTTATACCTGTTGATGTGCCTATTGTATCTGCAGTTTGTATGTAGTCTAATAATTATCCCTAGGATCCTAAGGGAATTCTCTATCTAAAGTGCTTATAATCTCATTCATGCATAATCTAGCATGACTATCAAGATCATGGCATCATTGTCCATCATTCATATAGTTGTAATGCCATTTTTGGGTAAACAACGGTGCATATATAATTGAGTAGTAAGCTTGCCCTTTGCATTGGCATTTGCTTTGACAAATGATATGGCATTTTGGAAATTATCTTGCAAGATCAAGAAGATCTAGAGTTAGCTTTGTGTTTGGCAAAGTTAAGTGTTTTAACTTTTGTTTATTCTTTTTATTTCTCTTTTTATATTTTTGGTGTTCCAAATAATCTGCCGAGGATCATCTGCATTTTACTCTTAATGAGCAGTGCATTCATCATTATTCAATAGAGTTCATTCTTTAGTGTAGTAGGTCATTCGTCAACTCCCCACTTTAGGATCTTTACATATCTTTATTCTCTTGCCTTTTAATTTGTTTTCATAATACTTTGAGTGCTAGTCCTTTTTGGTGCTATATTATATATATGGTGTGTGCTCTTAATTTGAAAATTATGAAATTGACTCATTGGCCTTTGCATGTAGTTAGAACTAAAGGGCTGCTTCTAAGGGCCAATGTTGTTTCAATGTGGTATAAAAGTAATATCAACTATAGAGGTGCATGCATGTTGTGTGTATGTTTATGTGTAAATACCTATGTCTTTTATGAGTTTATGTATGCATATCTTTATAAAATGTCTAGTGATTAGATGAGCGAATGATCCCTATGTGCTCATATGAAAATTGAATGTGTGAGCTAAATACGAAGATCTAGTGCATAGATAGGTGCGCATTTGATACATGTGCTAACTAAATGCATGTATGATTATAACAAGAATGAAGTGTGCATAATGAATATATGATTGATGTATGTGTGGGTTGATGCTTGTGCATGTTTAATGCATGTATTCATGTATGGAGAGATTTGTGCATACTCTTGCAAGATGTTTTTAGATGAAATGTGCATAAGTTCAATAGATGTTTATGCATATGGGTGAATGGTTCCAACATGTGATGCTATTAAATATACATGATGCATTTATTGACATTAAGATCCCTGAATGAATATCTTTATCCAATCTTTGCTAGATAAATGATGAATATATGGATGTATGAATGTTTCTTAGAGGCAAGCAATATGTATGCATGCATGTACACTTGTTAATATATGTGTGTTTTTGCATATATATGCTATTCATACATTGTGTGCGTGTTTTTTTTTATGTATATGAGGTCTGTCTAAGCATGAACCTAATTCTTTTAAAGAGAATGTATGGATGAATGTCTTGATACTAATGTGCAGGGATGCTTCCTAAACTCCTTTTTTTTATTATATGTATGTTTTTGCAATATTTATGCTTAGATGCTTATGTGCATGTGTTCATATGAATATGTGAGTAATGAGTGAATAATGAATATGCTGTAAGGAAAAATGGGTATGCTATTATACTAGTTAAATGTATGCATGATTGAAATGTAATCTATGAAAATGTTTATGCCTAATATGTATAGATGAATGGATAAATAGACTAACACTATATGTGTAACACTTTTTAAATGAATGTATAAATGATACATGTGCATGAAGACAAGTGAATGATAAATGTACTAATGTTTGCATCTAATTCTTTTTTACTAATTGTATAAATGATTAAACAAATGACGAACATGCTAATGTCCATAAATACGTATATAAACATAAAAATTGCTATTGAAATCACCTTTTCCTTATACTTATTATAGGAAGACTTGAAAGGTCTTAAGAAAGGAAACATTTAGTGTGGGCAAACAAAAGGACTTCAGATCTAGGCAAAGACATCTATTCACTAAGATGAGCATTTGTCCATTTGTAACTTAGATCACATTTCTTCTTGATAATGTAATAACTCTATATTTGATTTCTTTTTATTGAGCATGCAAATGTAAAAGACTACACAAAATGATACCTTTGTTATTAGCTAGTCCTTTTGGCTTTTCCAACTAAATATTTTCTCTTATCTCTTATTCTTTGCCTAGACTTCCCTTTATGGGTTTTCCATCTAGCGTGGTATGCTTTAATTTTTGCCTAGCTACCCTTTATGGATTTTGAACTAGTGAGCTTCTTTTTTTTAGCTTACCTATAGTCGTGTGCTTAGAACTTATTATGTTGTCTTGGATTGATTGAGTTTGACATTATATGTCATGGCTGACTTGATTTTGGCTTGAAGTTTATGATTTTTCAAGATAAGGCTTGAATATGATGTCACAAAAATCTGATAGAGCTTTGGAGCTATCTTGAATCAATTGGTGTCTTTTATAAGAGCTAGCCACATGGCTCTTAATGCTTTAATTGCATGTAGAACATTATCCCTTTTGATCTTTCCAAGTATTGTGTTGATGATATCCTAGTTATTAGTCAGTCTAATGATTTTCTGACAAAATATTTTCTCTCAAGTTTCCTTAACTTTTGCCTAGGCCTCTGTTGTTGATTGATCAGCCTAGTGGGATTTTATCACATTTGTGAATGAGGGCAATTATGACATGAAAAATGATGATGGCCTTTTATGCTTAAACTCCCTTTTTTCTTAGGTTTATTGAAAAGGAACCGAGGAAAAAGAGCAATTCCCTTTTTTTTTAAAGCCTATTGAACTTGAAAAAGAGGAAACAAAAGGAAAAGCTTAGGACATTCTATATTGTTCTTATAGGTTTTTAGGCTTAGGTTTTGAAGAATGAAAGATAGGGAGATTTGTATTTTCAACCTTTGAAAAAGATAAGCAAGTGATCTGAAAAGACTTAGTTGCCTTAATTCTCTTTCTCTTTTTTTTTCTCTTTTTTTCTTTCCTTATTTTCGAGAATGCTTATCGTGCCTTATCAGGAAAGATATAGTTGTTGTGCCTTAGAAAGTTTGCACCACTTTCAGAAGAATTTTAAATTGCTTACCATGATATATGCGGATCAAGTTGATATTTCATTTTATTATATTTCTTTTCTTTTTTTCTATTTTTTTTCTTCTTCTTCTTTTTCTTTATCCTTATTTTTCTTTTTTCTTTTTCTTTTTTTATCCCTCAACTCACTTTTAAGGGTATCATGCTATGCAATAAATGTGATGCTAAAGAACAATGCTTATGAAAAAGTAAACTGAATTGATATTTTATTAAACTTTAAATAGTTTTTAAGAGAAATGACAAGAATAAGAATAAAAAGGTCTCTCTACCATATCCTTATTTAATTCTTCAATATCCTTGATTGATGCAATTCTGTAGTTAAACATTATCAAGGCTTTAGGGAGGCAGTTTGAAAGCTAAAATATGAGACACTTACCCTTGAGAGAATTGAGGCATAATCATGAGATCTTATCATAAACACTCTTTAAGGCTATGTATCACCCTAGTATTTAAGAGGTCCTAAATGGCTTGGTGAAGGGTTTTACAATTGTTGGTGAGGTGGCCAGTTGTTTGGTGATAACTACAAAATTAGTCATGGCAGTGGTGACGATTAAAGTTAGTGGTTCAAGGCTTGATTGTCAATGGGTGGATTAAGTTTTTTCTCATTAACTCTTCGAATATCACTAATAATGGCTTATTTAGGTTGTCAAACTGAGGAGGAACATTACTAGGCTTTGTCAAGTGTTTTTTTCTTTGATTCTTCCTTGAGCATTTCTTCGTGTTTACCCCAACATTTGTTTTGGCTTGCATGAATTCTATTTGGATCATAGCCTAAATCACCTCCATTTTTAAAGCCACAGCCTCTTTGACAATTGCTCTAATGCTTTGTAAATCAATGCCACTTAATGCCATCTTTTAGAAATAGGGTTTTTTTGATTGTTGGGGTTAAGTTTTCCTTTAAGAGACTCTGAGTAAAGGATAATCCAAAATTGGTGTGCACACCAATAGTTAATATGATGCATGATTCCTATCTTTTACATTGTATAATGCATGGTCCATGTAATATGGTGCGTGAATGCTTTTTATACATGTGCATCAACATATGCTAGTTAATGGATGCATGATTGACTTTTAGATGTCATGAAGGTGATGCATGTAACTTTTTTCTCATGTTATGTGCTGTATAACTTTTTACAAGATGTGTGTTTACAATACTATATAATGTATGTGTATAATATTACTACATAGATAAAGAATAATGCATGTTCATGCCTAAATGACAAGTAAAATGATGTGTGTATGCCATCAATATACATATATGCATGTCGATGATTGATCTCTATAATGTTTCCTACATGTTATGCATAAGAGGCTAGAATGATATATGATGTATATCTAGAATAATTCTGGTGATGTTTGGTGCATATGCCCAGTTGATGAGGGTTACTCTTAATTGTTTATATATATGCCTATATGTATGGTTCACTGAATATAGATGCATAAGTATGGTGAGATGCATGATTTATATAAGGATAATTATAAGATGCATGCCTATGCATGTTATATATGAATTATACAATGTCATGATACATGATAGGTGTGTAATGTACTTAAGTTGATACAGAATGCTAGTGTATGCATGTATACATGATTATTGTATGGATGAACTTATCTATATAATAGATGCTTAAACCTAAATGATATAAGATGTTATTATGCATGGATTAGCTTGGTGGGTGTAAATGTATACACTATGTAATACATGATAGATGTCATACTAAAAAGGTAGTGTAATGCATGTCAACACATGATGTATCTATGCCTAAAATGCCATGTACACTTGATTAATACATGGGTGAACTTATGATAATTTATATGATGAATGACACATGTTTATGCATGTATGTATGGTAAAGCTATGAATGACCTCATCTAAATGATATATGCTAGGATGATATCAGACATTATTATATACAAACTAATATAGTGTATATACATATATATAAAATGATAGACTATGCATGCCCAATTGGCTGAGGTAGTGCTAATCATACGTGCATACATGCTTAATGATGGCTACATGATTTGCCTATTCTTAAAAATGTTATGCATAATGGTGTGCATTTTTATGAGATAGGGGTTTTTTTCTAATGGAGGATATATGATACAAGTTAATACATTATATACCTTGAAATAGATTTATGTATGGATGTACAAGGTGTGTATATATAAACAAGAAATTTTGATTAACTTTCTCAAGATATTAGCCTATGATACTTACTAATGATGCATGCAAATTCTATACTATGTAAATATGATATTATCTGTGGACAAAAAATCAAAGGAGCCTATAATGTTCACTATATGTATGTATGGATGATAGTTATTTACCATTTCCATATGATGTGATATGTATAGATGATAGTTGTTTACTATTTCCACATGATTTGATGTATATTTACACAAAAATAAGGGAAAATAAATGTTAGTGAATACAAAGCCAAGTTTGTATATTTATAAATTGTACATGATGTGAGTTTATTATGTGATGTATGTGTACATGAAAACAAGAACATACATATTAGTGAATATAAACACATGCAAGAACCTTCCAACCTTATAACTTCCCACACATAAGGTCTATATGTCTTCCCTAAGAGGGTTTACCTATGGGATATCAAGGGTCCTGATAGATTCAAATAGTGAACAACAAATAGTTAAACATTATTTAATAGAATACATGCAAGATATTTGGCCCATATATGTTTGATATGTTTAATGAAACCAAAACACTGGGTGTAGCCCATTCTAGTTAAAAAAAGCATAATGGGTTCAACAATAATTCAAAATGATTAAACCATATTTCATAGATGTAAACCCATATAGCGCACAATACAATATTAACTAGGAAAACGAAGGGAAGTTGTTATTAGTCATTACATGGGCTCATTGTTAGGTTGCACAAGTTATGGTTATCCAAGCATAGTCCCCCCCCTCCATAAAAGGTTTATCTCAACATGATGATATAACTACATTGTTAGGTTGCATAAGTTATGGTCGTCCAAGTATGGTCCCACCCCATAAAAGGTCTATCTTAGTATGAGAATATAACTTATTGATTTAACATTTAATATATCATATAGGTATAAGGCTTGGATTTGATGTTACCTTTAACATTCCCCAAAATTGAATGAAAATGGGTTCATGCTTAAAAATGGCATTAGAGTAAGCAAGGATGCCTAACTTATTATAAAGCTCTAGCATGTAATATAGTTTAAAAAAAAGATAATATTATAAATTCAAAACACAAAATTCCATAATAATTTGAGGTACTTTCAGAGCATGGTCTCATGGTGTCCCTAGTGGAGTCGCCATTATTCACGTCCCTCTTTTTTGAGGTCGATCTAATAAAAAAGACAAAAAACTTAACCTAAATCTCACTCCTTAAAGCCAAAAAGACAAAAAGGAAATTAGAGGAATCTCAAGTTATTCCAATACGATTAGCCTAGAAAGATTAAGTTGGGCACCACAATATAGGAGTCGCCACCCAACTGAAGTTGGGAAATACTTTGTAGGGCCAAAAGTAAAGAATGGTTTAGAACCCTAGTCTTATTAATACCTCAAGTTAATACAAAATTTTAGATTAAATTCATAATCTTATCTTTCTCATCAAATAGGTTATAAAATTAAAATAAAACATTTAACCATATTGAAATATAATAAAATAAGCATATTTACAACTACAAATGAAATACATGTAATTAAAGAAAAACATACATTCAAATAGGGTAATTGATTTTCTTTGAGAACTTTAGTTCTCACACGCCAATTTAAGAAAACAAGTTTTATTATTGTGACTTTTATTAAAGAAAAATCACAACACATTTTATTAGAAAAACACAAATTAGTTAAATAGAAATTAGTTTGGTTATTTTTTTATAAAGTGTAAAAATCTTTTTCTACTTATTACAACATTTATGAAAAATACAGTGAAATCTTCAAAATAAAAATTAAATTGTATGGCAATTACTTAAAATATATTCTAACCTGGAAAGGGTAAAATTTATAAGGAAATTGCTTAAAATACATTCTAATCAAATAATAATAAAATTACATAAAAAAATGCCTAAAATACATTTTAACCAAAAATAATGAGGAAACAACAAACATAAAGGGGAAATTAGTAAGAAAGTAAAGAATAAATAATAAATAGAAATAACAAGAGTAATAGTAAATAAAGTAAAAGGAATAATAAAAAGATTAACTTCACCAAGGTATTTGATAAAGGGAAAAAGGATAGATTAGATAAAATCGCAAAATATCTCAAACAAATCACATCCATAACAAAAACACAATTAGTGTGAATGAAATAATAGAATCAAAATCATAGAAAGAATAAATAATAAAAGAACATAAAAAGAATAATTAAATAAATACAAATAAAAAAAAAGAACATAAAATAAACAATCAGGTAAAGTAGATCATCACATTTAATTGGTAAAATGGATAAAAATAAAATGAATAAAAATTAAATAAAAAAATAAAGAAGAACATAATATTAATAATAGACATATAATAAATTATCTCATCCAACTAGTGGATGGATAAAAAAAATAAAATAAAATAAGGGCATCACATCTAACTAGTAGATGGCAACATATAAAATAAAATAAGGTTATCACATTTAACTGATGCAGATACCCATTTTCGTCCGGCCCTAATAAATTTATCCCAAAGTAAAAAAATAATCAAGGGGGTGAGCGGTGATGTGCTACTCAGTCTCAGGGAAGTTATGATGCTATTATTGATTATTTCGTCTAAGATATATAAATTAGATTACTTAATAAATATTTTAATTAAAATTTTGTTCCCCAATTATTATTAATATATTAAAAGGAGAAAACCTAATCTACTTTATAATTGTTGTTTGTTAATTACTTGTGAAAGAAAAATTACTTATAAAGATTTTTATTATGGAGATAATGGGTATTATTCTATGTGACCTATAAATCTATCATTAGTAATAATTTAATTGCCATCTCAATCTTATTTTTTTGCATGCAAATGAA
>CANXYI011138677.1:0-10599 GCA_948208565.1 Hura crepitans | reverse complement strand
TTTCCTAATTTTTCAAGAATTGATCACAAGGAATACATAACAAATTTCCAACAGGATATTTTGGAAATGAAAACCTTTCGAACCCAATGCTCAGAACATACCTAAACTCTATGCCTGACATAGATTCCAACAAACACTTCCCAGCAGTCAGAAAAGACTGAATGACATCAACTATGGTTCCAGCTTAGTTAGTTACCAGACCACACTAGTCAATAACGTAGTTAAAAAGCATGGTAGCACAAACGTAAGTCTCATATTTCTCATTCTACGCTTACTAGCTTCATAAGTGTCGCAGCTGTTATCCGTTATGGTAAAACCGATCTAAACATGTGTTACTATATTTGTCAAAGCTATTAAAGCAACCACGCTGAACATCCCAAAGTATCACTTAAGCCCATGCATACATATAACTAAAAATATTGAAAGAAATAATAAACAGCAGTAGAAAACCATTGAAAATATAACGACAAAAGAACATATTCCACCAATAAATACAAAATCCGAAATTTCCATTCATTAAATTCTCAGAAAGACAACCAACCTCGTTTTCAAGCTTCGAAATCTTCTCCACCAATCCATCACCGTCCAGGGCAGGTCCCACGCCATTGGGAGTTACAGGCTCAGCAAAGGCCACACTTTTCCCCCTCAAAACGCTTCCCTCCCCAGAATTCGGGTTATTTGGACCTTTCGGATCAGACCCTACTCCAGTCTTCTGGGCCTCGCTACGCGGTGATAGCGACCAGCCGGACCAAGCTTTCCTTTGCGGTGTAAACATCATGAAACTCTCCACAATTGACCAGCAATCTCCAAATCTACAGATCTCAAATTCAACCTCATAAGCACCAGAGAATACAGTAGAAAGTTCTAATTGAATATCCCAACAGCTAGAACTGTCGTCAAGCACAGAAATTACAACGAAAGCCTAGAAAGAAATCGATAGTCGACCAACCCGAAAGAATCTATCGATTTCCAAATCCGTTAACACTAAGTCTCTCCGAAGAATTTGAAAACCCTAGACCGGACACGAACCCGGTTCCCAAAATCAGGCGGAATGTAGATTTGGAGTCCGATAACGTCTCCAAACGAACTTTTCTCTCTCTTCAGCCCACACTTTTTTGTGTGCTGCGTGTGTGTGAGAGAGCGGATGACTCACGTTACGTCTTTCTTTTAAGTATTTTAACCGTGGGTCCCACGAGCAGTCGTCGAAAGTACCATTTTAACCTTCTTTTACTAACTTTTAATCATTATTAGAAGGGTAATTTGGGAACTTAAGAGGGTGGCTTTTCCTGAAATAGGAACGTGAAAATTTGGGAAGGTGACGGAATTGCCCCTGTGGTGGGTAGGTAGATTTAAGGGAGAGGGAAGGGCATCACGGAGAACGTAGAAGAAAGAAGAATATAGCATAATGGCGGCATTGAAATGCCACGGTGTTAAAGAGCTGTAAGTTGGAAATGAAAGGGTTGGCTTTGGGGTTAGAAGTTTGAAGATAAGCATCTTTTGTCTGCCTGGCTTTAATTAATGCTACTCACTTTTCTTTTTCTCTCAATTTCACCCCTTCTTTTATTTTTATCTTGGAAATTGATAACCCAAAAAAATTGGACAAAAATAATAGTTAGGCTCCTGAAGTTAAAGATGAATTTAAAAAAAAAAAAAAAGCATTTTACAAAATGGGTATGTTACAAATGTAAATTTAAGTTTGACCATCAAAATATTTTTATATACAAAAAAAAGGGTATTGATAATTTTTTCTTTTTTGAATTTTTAATTAATCGGTGCATGTTTTTATCACCTTTTTAATATTTGAAATCGTTTGCAATTTAAAATTTTTCTGAAAATATAGTACCAAGTTGGTGATTTTTTTACTTTTTATTACTATTATTCCGTAACCAATAAAAATGAAAAAATTAATTTTTGATATTCATAAATATTAATTATTACTAATTAAATTTAATATATACGTTTTTTTTTTAAGAATAATGGATACTAGGAATAATAGTAAACTGGCCTTTAGTGGTTCTTATCTTAAGAATAGAAGAGTTTGACCAAAATCGTATTAAAAAAAGGAAGGCCACCATTGGAATATTGGAGCAATATCTGCAATTTCTGAACCTCTGGATTTCAATTATGATAATTGATAGGAATGGTTATCCTTCCATGACTTAGTTACACTATTGGATTTAATTTGATCAAAATATTAAAAAAAGCTATTAGCTTTATTAAATAGAGATTTAATAAAAGGTAAAAAATTTAATATAAAAATTATTTTAATATAATAACTCAATATAAAAACGTAAGAGTGCGTTGAGTTATAAAAAACAGTTTTTTGTTTTCAATTTTCTATTTTTTAGAAAATTGAAATATTTATTTTTTTATAAAAAATTCAGAAAATGTATTTAGTTATAAAGATGAAAAATAGTTTTATATTCTAAAAAATTAGAGAATACATTTATTTATAAAAAAAAAGTAAATATATTTTTCATGAAAAATTAGAGTGAGCATTCAATTGAGTTGGTCTGAAAATTAACCGAACTAAATAGTCCAAACTCCCCTGAACAAATAACCAAATCAATCGAACTACGCATATAAATCTATTTTTTTAGGAAATCGAACAAATCGAATTTTTATATATTTTATTTTTTACATGTAAAAAAATCAAAACGACGTCATTTTAAAATTTCAATATATTTAATTTTCATAATCTATGAATCAAATTAAAATGAATAAATCGAATTTTTTAAAAATAAAAAATTGAACAAACTGAATCAAATAGACCAAAATAACTATTGATTTGGTTCATTTTTCGATTTCGGTACGGTCTTGCTCACCTTTAATGAAAAAGCTAATAAATGTAAATGTGCATAAAAGCAAATCGAAATGAAAATTCTAACCGAGCCATGAGCTACTTTGATCGATGGTTTTTGATTTATTTGATTCAATTTTTTAAACATTCGAGTTATTTGATTCGGTTTGATTCTTAAATGTTGAAAATTGAAGAAACTATATCAATTAAACATTTAAAATGACGTTTATTGTGTTAAAATAATATTGTTTTGATGTAAAACGATGTCGTTTAATATTTTTATATATATAAAAAAAATATAAAAAAGTTCGATTTATTTGGTTTGTTCTCTAAAAAATTTGATCATTTGGATTTAATTCAATTTATCTCCATCAAATTTGACAAGTTCAGTTAATTTTTGGATAAAATTCGGTTTATTTAACTTTTAGGCTGAAACGATCCAATGTGCATATCTAAAAATGGATTCATGTGAGAAAAATAATATATTTATTTAAAGTAGTAAAAATATTTAAAAAATATTTTTTAATTTTTGAAATTATATATATATATAAGATTAAAAAAATTAAGAATACAAGTAATATTATATTAATAAAATAAATAATGAATTTAAAGTATTCTACGAAAAATTTTTAAAAAATAGCTATTTATTTATAAAGAAAAATTTAGAAATCATCTTACAATTGTTTTATAATCTTAAGTTAAAATTTAGAAAATTAAAAAATTGTTTTTTACTTTCTATTTAAGAAAAACAATCAAGATAAACACAATTTTTATTTTTCATTTTTTACAGAAAATTTTTTTTTAAAAATATTCAAGTAAACGGAATCTAAAAGTTTGAAATATAAAGATATAGTTTTTTTTTTCAGAAGATAAAAGTTGAGCCATGTCAAAGAAAAAAAAAATCAAATCAGGTAAATTATTGCATAGGAACAAATTCACGAATCAATCATAGCATATGATTCCATTCAGTTCACTCCTTCATTTTTTTTCACTATTTATATTAGGGGAAGCATGAAATAGTTAATCGATTCATAGAGCAGATTTTTCTTAAGTTCAATTCATAATCATCATTTTTTAAAAATAAAAATAATAATCAATTTAATAACAATCGATTAATTACTAATTTCAATCGATCAATCAGAAAAAAATTATTACATGCAATTATTCAACTACAAAATATAGCAAAAAAACACCATCAATCTAAGATTTAAACATGAATTTTATGAATTTTAAACGTTATAAATAAAAAATATAATTAACAAACAAAAATTAAAAGTCATAAAAAAAATAGTATCAATATAATAAAAATAAAATTATATTCATAGTTATCAAATCAATATACTTATTGCAAATAATTTTTTCAATCTAAGAATCGTGAATTACTAATCACATTGATTTGTAAGATATAAAATATATTATATAAAAAATTTAAAATATAGTGTATGAGATATTTATAATTATACCATGAAAAAACACTTAAATAAACAACAAAAATGACAAATATAATAATATAAATTATAACTAAGTCATAAAAATAAAAATATTACATTAAATTAACAAGATCAATTATTGTCATAATTATTTATATATTATTCGTCTTATTCCTAATCAAAGACAAATCTAGAATGTTATTCTAGAAGAGCAAATTTACTTATGCTATATTGCATTCCATTTGAATAGGAACATAATATAATGGGTTAGTGAGCTGTTGATCCTAATTTTCTACTCTCTCTATTAACCTCTATTAAGATCAATGTCATTATCTCTTTTAACACTAATACTATCACCTTCTAACATGGGTTACACTTTTTTTTCTTCATTTTTTATCATCATTTTCATTTATCGGTGCCTTTTTTTTCGAGTTATGTCAATTGCCAGTTATTATAGTAAGTCGATAATAATAACACAAAATAAAATATATAAAACTTTAACAAATAAGTTAGAAGAATTAATAAAGGAGAAAAATGCACTGTCATAGAATTAATAGATGCAGAGAAATTTTTATCTTGTCATTAGAGAAGAGAAAATAGAGATTTTGAGGTTGAAACGTCTCAATGGAGAGTTAGAAACTAATATGTCTCTCAGTCTTATAAACGAAGTTTCTTGAAAAAATGCTTTAAATTGTAAAAAGTCTTATTGGGTCGCACAAAAATAGATAGGCCTAATGTAGAATCACTCGGTTTAGTATCTTAAAAATTCAAATCATATCATCAAATCAATAAAATTTTAAAGATTCTAATGAGATTCGGAATTTTCTAAGATTTGCATGAGATTTTTATCTTTCAACTATTTTATCTTATCTAATCGTAAAATTTAAATAGTGAATCGAAAGATTTTGACAATTATATATAGAGAGAGAAATAAATTCATGGATTAATCATAGCATATGATTCGTTTAATTATGTAATATCCCTTACCCGGTTCGTATATCGGACCCGAGCGAGAGGCGGCACACAACCGATTTTCAAAACTTACTCTAAATTAAATCTTATCTTACCTATGTGCAATAGAATTTTCATCCTTTAAACTAAAAAAAACTTAACATTATACTTATAAAAATCGGTCCTAACAAAAACCTCATTTTAGTTATTTTGTTTAGGATTATCATGTTGAAAATCCCTAAAATAATGTGCTTCGAATTTTGGATACAGTCAGAAAATCTTGGGCGTTATAAATTAATTCCTTCTTTACAATTTGATTGAGTGAATATGGACTGATTAACTAATTTATAGCCTATTTTTTAAATTTAATATATAATTATCAATTTTTTAAATACCAAAATCATAATCAATCTATGTGTTAAATGTTAATCGGTTAATTGCTACTTTTAATTGATTAATCACTAAAAGTTATCACAAAACAATTGGTCAACTACAAAATATAGCAAAAGAATGCTCATCAATCCAATATTCAAACATGAACAGTACAAGTTTTAGTCATAAAAAGAAAATTTATAAATAAAGATAGGGATAATACATGTTTCCACATTTAAACATGGTAAGAAAATCCTTTTGCATGCCTAATCTTTTTTTTTTTTTTTATGTCTTATAATACACTTAAATTATGATCCCCTAAACTTGATAAAATGAATTTATTACTCCTTAGATATGACAGCAAGTAAGATTTTTAATATGTAAATTTTTTTATGAAGATAATGGGTACACTTTTGCTAACTTTAAGAGAGTATAGGCTATTTTCGCAAGTTTAAAAGAGGCATTAGGTGCAATTTTGCCAATTTTAGTGTGTCTTAAAAAGATTTTGAGTTAATACTTGATTTGGCCGTTGACCTTGCACCAAATATTAAAATTGATCCCTAAACTTTTTAAAAATTGAGTTTGGTACCATTACTTTAATTTTAGTTATGAACTTAGCAGCATATCAACAAATTATAGATAAGCATAATATGCGTTCCTTAAATGATACTTATATTTTAGCACAATATTAATGGCATGTGGCATTTCAATTGCCAATGAGGTATTTTGGATTTTGCAAGTCAACTACTAGATTTCATCTTTAATTTTTCTTGAAAAAATATTTAGATTATTCATTTTTATCGTAACTAAAGAATCACCTTTTATGATTTATTAGACATTTTCAACTCTATTGTTTAATTCAGGGTGAACCCGTGATAAAGGGTTGGAGTCATGAAAAAATTAAAAAAATTGAGGGCTAACCTACGTTAAAAAAAAAAATTAACTGCCAAAATATAAATTTTCCAAGAAAAATTTGGAAAAAAAGGCTGATCTGAATTCAAAAAGAAATTATTAGAGATTGCTTTATTGCAGATTTTACTAGAATATTGGATGGAAGTAAAATAACCAGCGGAGGATTTATTTAAGAGAACCTTCTCTTTACTATTTCTTTATTATATTCTCTATTTTTTCTACACATCTATTAATTTAGAATTATTCATTAATTAAATCTAATTATTAATTGAAGAAGTGATTAAACTAAGATTTAAGTAGTTTTTAAAGAGATATTTTAATGGTAAATATTGACTCTAATATATGAAGGCTTTCCTCTCTTTTCTATTAAAAAAAGGGGGCAAGGATTATTTAATGGTCGTAAAAAAAAAAAAAAAAAAAACTCAAAGATGGACACTATATCATTTAAAGAGAGGTTAGAAAAAGGAGGAGAGCGTCTGTATATTTCAATTTAAAGAAAAGTTATATGATATATCTATTATATATGCTGCGTATTATACTTTTTTTTAAATCAATTTTAAAATTTTAAAAATAAAGTCATACTAGTAAGATTGAGCTTTCCATCGAATTAAATGGTTTGCATTTCACTACTTAGATATTATATACCATTAATTAATTATATCGAAATTTAAATTTTTTTTAATTGAAATCAAATTAAAAGTAATAACTGAATTAAATTGTAGATTTTTTACCAATTTTATTTTGTTGTTTCAGTTTGAATTTCTATAGATGTTTCGAAGGGATCGATTTTTAATTTTGCCATAAAAAAACTTTGAAAAAATTGAATTAAATGCATAATTTCAACCACCTAAAAATTGCAAGAAGTTGGATCGCAATTAGGAAAAATCCCTAAAAAATAATAATAAAAAAAAGGCAATCCCTCAACATTAGAAATCTAAATGCAACTCAATTACATGTTTGGATAATACACTAGAATCCAACAATGTAATATTTCATAAGTTCATATTTATGAAATAATTTTCATGCTGTTCCACTTGCAAGTATCTCGTTTTCTCCAAATCAAAGTGCTCTCATATTTATACAAATAAAAGAAAATAATAGAGTTCTAAAAAAAAAGGTAATTTTTGAAATAAAAGGTTTCAAAAATAGGGATTTTTTTAAAAAAATAATGCAATTTTCTGTTTTTAAAAACCCTTCATTTTCATTATTAATTCTCAAAACCCACCAATAAACTAAATATTTAAAAAAAATACATTATTTTAATATATGATCCTAAAAATTAAGGTCCTTTATTTAAAAAAAAATAATGCAGTTTTTTAAAAAAAGATTTTTTTTTTGATAAAATAAGGTGTAAAGTAAAACATAATTGAGATTATGTTATAGTGCGTTGGTTGTTTCTGGGATTTGATTCCCAACATGACTGACGTCGAATGAAACAAAGTACGATCTGCTGTTCCAGTTGCACAGTACTAAGGGGTCAAATTAAATCTCTCTGTCCCCTCTTAGGCTATGTTTGGATAAATAAAGTAAAGTAAAGGAGAGTAAAGTAAGTTAAAAGTTATTTTTTTTTTTTATTGTGTTTGGGAGAGGGGTAGAGTAAATAAAGGTCTAATGAAGTAAATTAAATCTAAAATTACAAAAACACCCTTCTTATATAAATAAAATTTAGTGACTTTTTCTTCTTTTAAATGAAATTTTAATTGATAAAAATATTATTTATAATTACAACTCTTAATTTTATTTTTATACCATCGTAAATTTTTTTAACAGTCATCAATAATTGTAATTGAATAAAAATTGACTTGCACAATGTAATAACAATCCATTTTTTAAAACAATAATAATAATAATAATAATAATAATAATAATAATAGGATAATTCAAGTGATATTAAGAATTTAAAGTTTTAATCCACCAATCTGCTGACATCTATTGCACTGTAATTGAGAATAAAAATTAAGGATAAAAAGGGAAAAAATATCGTACACCTCTTGACACTCGCAATCGGAGTGTTAAAAATTATACGAAAAAGGGGGTGTTTAATCCTTTAATTACCTTATTAACCCCTTATAACACCCTTCCTTTTTTCCCAAACATGCTTCGTTACTACTGTCTTTACCCTTCCTCAACCCTCCTCAAACTCCCATCCAAGCATAGTGTTAGACTTGTGTGGTGTTGGTTAATTAAAGTAAATTTTTGGTTATATATCTTTTTAAGTTTTTGTTAAGAAAAAAGTTAAAATTTACTCTTCGATTATGCGGAATGAATAAAATTTATTTTTGAGTTATTTTTTTATTAAATTTATCATTCATTTAATAAATTTATCAAAATTTATCTCTATACAAATAGAACGCTAGTGTTTGTTGATGAAAATTTTCAAAAATTAATTAAAATTCGTTACATTATATTCATGTATCATTAAAAAATAATTTTATTATCCATTATATATTACTTATATTATATATAAAATTAAATTTTTTTATTATATTTTAGAAAAACTTCAAAAAAAAAACCCTAAATTTCAAGTCAATTTTCAATTAAAATCATATCATTTAAAATTTAACAATTGAATTCCTAATTTTTATAAGACATTTCAATTAAGTCCCTACATTTATTTTTTTGGTAAAACTAACGGAAATTAATTTTTTTATTAAAATATTATTCCTTTCAATTTTTATTTAGTAATTAATGTAATTAAAAATTAATTACAAATTTTTATCTTTTTATTGAATAAATTGAATTATTTTCTTTAGATTTGCTCGTATATAACTAATATTTAATTATTTAATAAAAATGTTTTTTATTCAACATAATTAAAAAATATAATTTAATTTAATTTTTTTTATAATAGTTCTATTATCATTGTTGTTGGTAACAAACTAAATTTATAGAGTACAAATTATATTGTGAGTCATTTACTTGCATTGCATTAAAGTAATACTTATAAATATTTTATAAATTAAATATTTTTTATCAATCAACAAAAAAAATAATTAATTATAAACAAAAATCACATTTACATAAAGTCATCAGGCTACAAGTTGAAAGGTAAGATAGAAAATTGTAAAATTAGGAAAATATGATAAAAGAATATATAAATTTTTAATTTTTCTCCAAATAAATAAAAATTGAGCTCATGAAAATAAAAAATAATATGTTATTTAGATTTTGGTCTATACAATCAAAATTTTAACAAATTAATTTAAAGAAAATCATTCAACTAAATTATAAAAATAAATGCTATATTTTTATTTATTTATATATAGATAAATTAAATATTTTTTGTTAATAAATAAAAATAATTATATGAGAAAATTTAAAGATAATTAATCAATTTAATTAATAAAAACGATACAAATTTACTATGAATCACTAATTACATTTAATTAGTAAACAAAAATTGAATAAATAATTTTTTAATAAAAATTTAAAATTTCTTTTATTTTTAATGGAGGGGCTTAATTAAAATGTCTTATAAATGTTGGAGATTCAATTATTAAATTTTAAATGATAAGATTTTAATTAAAAATTGACTTCAATATTAGGGATCTTTTTTGAAGTTTTTCCTATATTCTATTAGAATGTTGTATTTACTTATAAATTAAATAATATATTAATTTAATTATTAATTGTCATTAATCATAAATATATTAATACTTAATTAACTTTTTTTATGTTAAATGGATAATTATATGAATTCGAGTATATTTTTATAATTGTAAAGGGTTTGCAAGGGGTACCATTAGTATAAAAATAATTTTAATTAAGTTTAAAATGAGTTCAAGTACGATGTTTTCATAAATCTAACTAATGAAATTTATAAACATCAAACTTGATCAATTAAATTTTTAAATACTTAAACCAATCTAAATTTGATTAGAATTATTTGTACGCGGCCTATACCTATGATAAATCTATTTACTATTATTTGAATAATTCTCAATTTCATGTTAGTTATCCAATTGACATAAAAATAATTAATTAAATTATTAATATATTATTGAATATATTTAAAGCTAATAATAATGAATAATTAATAATATATCACATAATTTATAAACAAATACTACATTTTAATAAAATATAATAAAAAAATTAAATTTTATATATAAGATATGAGTTTAATTATTTTTA
>CANXYI011138557.1:0-10456 GCA_948208565.1 Hura crepitans | reverse complement strand
TCTCTTGTTCTGGTGAACAATCTACTTGATCCTTAAGAGAGGCTAGTCTTCTTTCTTTTAAGTTGATATGATATCTAAACACTCTTAGCTGAGGACTTAGGGAAGCTAATATTACCAAGATTTACTTCCACAACCTAGTGTAGACATTGTAAATCTTTGGTAATGTCATCGTACTCATTAATGCCTTAGCAACTTTATGGATAGCAATTAATAAAGCTTTTAATTTTATGTAGACTAGTAGTAATAGTGTTCCTGGATGTTCTTGTGGTGGATTCTAGGACCCAAAAAGAATATGAACAGCATCAGAGGGTTATGATGCTGACCCCGAAAGAAGATGGTTGTGTGTGTGCCTAACTTAATAAGGGTAAACTGGGCAAATGAAGTTTTTCTTTGGACCACCTAGTCTCAATAGAGAAAGTTAGAATTGGCCCTAGTAAAGGCAAGGTAGTGTTGAAATTGAAACCCTCTAGGAATGTACCTAAGATGGAAAAAAAATTTTTAGGCTTAGTTTAGGTTATAGAGGGCTTGCACAAGGACTTCCATCATTGTTACTCCTATGATTTGACTAATCAGAAAAGAGGTAAGAATGTTATGGGATAAGCACTATCAAGATAGTTTTGCTAAGTTGAAACAGAGGTTGACAGAGGTTCCTATCCTGATTCAACTTAAACAAGGTGAGGACTTGGTTATGTGCAAGGATGTTACACCAAAGGGTTTGCTAGATGTTAATGTGAGATCAAAAGGTAGTGGCTTATGCTGGGAGATAGACGAAACCATGAGGAGAGGTTTATTTTACCCCTGATTTAGGGGTAGTCACTGCAGTGGTTTTGCTGAAATAAATGATGGTGTTATCAGTATAAGAAGAATGCAATATAAGTATAGATCATTGGAGTTGAAATACTCCTCACTCAGGAAAAGGGACTTGAAATAGAGAAGTTGGATAGAGTTGATTCAGGATTCTAATTCCCTGATTAACTACCTACTAGTAAGAGTTAAAGTGCTGATAGATGCTAAATATAGGGAAATCTATGGCAACCTTGAGAGATTATGAATGTCAGGTAACCACTAATTTTAGAAGTGGTAGTAGTTGCTGAGTTACAAGTAAAGTCAAATTCTAGATAGCAAATTGAAAAGAATTAGATGAGGAACTAGTAGATGGTTCTAATATGTAGCAAAGCTAAAGAGGGGAAGACCATAGGGTCTTAGTTGATAGTAAGTGATTAGTAGACTCATCATAACATATCATGTACATTTTGTATAGAGGATCTAGGTTGCAAAGACTTAAGAAAGTATATGAGACTCCTCGTTCCTGGTATTTTGGAAGAAAAAAAATCTAAGTTTGGGAATTCTTATTTCTCAATAGTCTGATATAGAAAGAAATGTGGTAGGGGTATAATACCTAGTATTTGATATGACAGCAGGTAGAAGCTAGGCATCAAAATCCTTCTAAATAGCTATAACCTATAGCTATATCAGAGTGAGAATAAGGAAAGCTAACTCTAAGTCATGATAAGTTCACTATTTAATAAAGGCAGGATGTAATGATGCATAGATAATCGTGACAGATAATTAAGATAGTTTAAGTTACTCAGTTATGATGGGTTAGCTTTAAATAGGTTGGCTAGATTATATGGTGATGAGCCATCAGATTTCATGTTGTGCCAATGACTATCATTTAGATAGGGATTTTATGTTATTGTCAGGCTATGGCAGAAGTTGTAAGTAGCTTTAGGCACTAGACTAGCTCATCACCTAGTTTATTATCCTCAGTCTGACGGACAGTCAGAGAGGTTGATATAGATAGTTGATCATTTGATGTGAAACAATACTAGTAAGCTTATGATTATCTAATACATGTACTTCTTTTGGCAGAAAGTGACTATGATAATAGTAATCCGTTTAGTTTTGAAATAGACCCCTATAAGGCATTATATAATAGTAATGTAGGACTTTTCAGTCTAAAGTTAAATTTGAGTTAGAAAGTCTTCAGAGTAAACTTGATTAAAGAAATTAAAGAAAAGTGAAATGAATCAGAAAAAGGGCTAGAAGTTGTATGAATAGACTAGAATCTCGTGATGACTTGAAGCATGAAATTGTTAAATATGCAGTTAGAGATAAAGTGTTCTAGAGTCTTTCTAAAGAAATAGGTACAGAGGTCTAAGAGGAAGGTAATTAAGTCCTAAGTTATTAGACCCTATAAGTGTACTAATAAGGTTAAGACCTCTAGCATATAAGCATGCATTACCACTTAAGCTGCAGTAAACACTATGTTTTTTATGTTTCATGTGTATGGGGTACAAGATTATACTAGTTACATATGAGCTAGATGATAGTTGTGGAAGTATAGCTAGATATAAGTTATACCAAAGAAATAAACTCATGAAATGAGGAAATTGTAGAAATAAGCCTATACCACTATTACAGTGCTATGAAGGTATTAAAAGTAAAAAGAAAGATATTTAAAAGCTAGACGAGCAAATGGGAGCTCAATATTCTATTCTAATTGCTTTAAGTAAATTCAAGGATGAAATTTATTAAGAGGGGAAGAAAGGTAATGCCTATATCCTGAGGCTCCATGAACAGTGCCAGGTTCAAAGAGTGCATTCAGGGTGCCGAGTCACTTACACGTGCATCGAGGTAGTGGTACAGGTCATAAAACTTCAAGTGGCTCTAAAATGATGAAAATGGTAAAATAAAAAAATTTAGCACAACCAATAATTCATTTTGGGGCTGTAAGCTACCCATCAGACTAATAAAAATTTTTTAAGTCAAGACTGACCCGAGATGTACTCGAATAGACTCGAAAATATTAGACCCTAAAGCTAGAAAATCACAATGAGTCCAATGGTGAAAGAATTTTGGGAATTGAATGTCATTTGTGAAATCTTGTAATTTTCAAGGTTAGCATACAAATCAAAGTAGTCTGAGAACTACCCTATCGATGGAATTTGGCCACAAAAATTTATGAGCAAGTAGAGGGGATTAAAATAGGAAATTTAAAATAAACGATGTAATTTTTAGAGGTTCAAGTGAATTTCTATGAATTTTTGAAGTTTTCCAAAAAATCAGGATGGTTTGGGAATTATTAGGACAAGGTTGGGGTGGCAAAATAAGGCCCACAATAGTGCCAAGTGTCATAGCCCAGTTGCAAAATGGCAAGTGAGCCATGGCAAGTGGATTTCCACTTGTAAGAAACCAAAATACATTTTCTACTTTCCTACTAGAAAACTGATACCACTCTTGTAGTCCTCAGGCCATAAAATTTTTCTCTGGCATCCAAACAGGGTGATTTTAGTGGCTAAAATTTCCTCTAGATGTTAGGCACCGGCAAGGAAAAGAATTATGCGAAAGGAGTTTCAATTTGGGAGAAAAAACATAAAGGGATAGACTCAAAATAATCCTAAGTTGTGTATGTGAGGTGAGTTCTTAGGTGTATCTACACCATTTCTTGGACTTTTTTTAGTGATTCTTGATGCCAAATTGTAGCTAAGACATGTGTGTATATGTTTGTGATGCATTGGTGGCTGTTCGATGGCAAATGGTGGCTCAAGAATGGAGGACAAAACTACTGTGAAAGTTAGAATTGGGCTAGCAGCTTGTGTGTAAATGGGATTGACACCTTCAAAGTGGAATGTAAGTGAATTTACAACCTTTCTCTCATGTGTAGGGGTACCTAAGTTAGTGAATTAGGATTTGAATGGCTGAAATGGTTGTACATTAGCTTGAATTTCTCTTTGGTGATGTTAAATACCATAAGTTTTAGTGGAATTATGAATGGTATTTGTGAGTAGTTGCATAATTTGCTCAAAAGTGCTTACTGGAATTTATAGTTTAAGGTAGATTGAATGAGTTTCTTGCTACCTAGGAGCAATCTAAGTTATGCTTAGCATGCCAGGGAGTGTTTTATTGATGTTTTGGTGCGGAATTCACCATAGAAAGTGTATTAGTGCTTGTGGCTGTGTGCTACCATGGGTAGTTCTTGAGATATTGTTTTGTGCTTTTGGTTCTAATAGCCTAAATTGAGATGTTGTGCCCATATTTGAGTTTATGGCTTGTATTTGGGATGGAATAATGTTATTTTGCCTCAAGAAATGAGAATTACATTGAACATCTAAGAACTATTTTTGGTGTATTGTATGATATGGTTAGGCACTTGTGATAATTTGCTTGAAAATGAGTGTGGTTGTGGCATGGCATGTATTCTTAATTGAATTTTTATGTCAAGTGAAAAGGCCATGTAATTTGGGTACACTTTTCTTTTAGTACCTGTAAGTATGCATTAATGACATGGTTTTTGAAATAGCGTATAAATATGTTAGTGTATGCCTAATATTAGTGATGATTTTAGTCTCCAATGATCATGAATCTTAAAGGATGAACATAACTTATTAAGATAACAAATAGCACATAAAATAAGCCTTGATTTGGCTAGAAAATCCTTGACCAAATAATGTACTTAAAGCTTAAGACAATTACCTAAAAGGCAACTTCAAATAAGTTAATACATAGAACTTTCCTTTTGCCTCTAAGAGGTTAGAGTTGATTTACAATTTGGCCATGGATTTGCCCTAGTGACAATGGTGTGGTGCCTAAATATTGGCTATAAAATGGCCCAGCTTCAATTATCTTTATTGCCTAGATTTTGGCCAAGGACTTGGCCTAGTTACAATTGGCTTAGTGCCCAATAAAATGTTAAAAGAAATAGTGAAAACTGAATTGAAGTCGGACTTAGAATAGGCCTAGAAAACTGACTCCCAAAAGTGGTCGAAATGACCTATAACTCTCCAGTGGACCCCTACCTAAACCAAAAAAGTCCTTGGACCAAAAAGTACTAAGTCTTAAAGTGGAAATGCCATGATAAATCATCCCATAAGACATCTTGAGTATTGATCATAACAAACCTAAAAATTATTTCTTAATTTTACTCGATGGAGCCAAACAATGGCTATACCAATCCGGATAAAATTTTAAAGTATAAGATAAAATTTTTATCTATCCATTTTTTAGACTTAAAGATTATAAGAATAATTTTGGCTAATAAACCAAGTTAAAATGAGCTACTTGGCATATTGGTTAGGCACCCACTGGATGTGTTAATCGATCAACTTAGGGTTTTACAGCTGCTAGTTATTGTGGCTGGAGTTGTCTATGGACTGATCTCCATTATGTCACCTAGTCATTTCAGATATTGATTAGTGGCTAGAGAGGTCTACAAATTGATCACCATTATACCACCAAGTTCTTGATAGTTATTTTATTTGTGGTTAGGAAGGCCCATGGGCTAATCTCATTTATGCCACTCAGTTATTTTATTGTGTCTAGGGATGCCATGGTTGACCTTTATTATGGCATACATGTCAGTGCAGCAGCATAGGTCTAAAATGGAAACCACTTTATTAGTTATTATCCCTCTAGATCTAACATTTTAAAGTGTGACCTCTCTAGTGGGGCTAGAGAATTTAATCAAATAAAGAATCAGACTGATTATGAACAAAAAGATTAAGTATAATGGAATAGTGTTTCCTCAGTTTTCATAAGTTGCCAATTAAAACACATTCTAGTCATTTTGCACGAATGTGCCAAATTAGTTTAAATAACTAATTTAAGTAAATATACAAGCATAAAAGGCAAAAAGACTACTTCAAGACATAAAAACACCTTAGAGAGATAAAATCAAGTAGATATGAATAATTATTTTAGGAGAAGTAATGAAAATACAATAAAAGGGTATTTTGGTAATTTTCCACTTTTCATACAGATTAAACAATTCTTCCAAAGTTGCATGGATTAAGTATTAATCCTTACCTTAATTGATTTAAATTGAACCAAAAATGTTATTTCTAGAACAAACAAATACCTTAAGGGTATTTTAGTAATTTGGCATCCCAGTGAACATTTAAATTTATTAATGAAGTAAAAATTACATTTTTAACTACATAAGTAAGAAATAAGCTTACACCATGATTAAACTGCTTTAAATTCAACATTAAATATCTCATATACTCAGCATACCGATTTTGGTGCATAAGTACATAACATCGAGACCTACCTTGTAAAGCGTGAAAACAACTGTTCAAAGGATACATGTGAAGATTTTGGCTAAATTGAAGTACATTTAGATATCTATGTACTTAGGTGGGAAATGGGTAGGAAAATGCATTTAAGCCTGAAGAATGTAATGTAATTAAGTGATTGAGACTTACTAATGTAAATTCAATATTTCTACGTATGTTCCATAGTGAATGAATATGTACATATGATGTTAATGTTGGTGTGAGCCTGAAGCTCCATATTGTTCTATAGTTTTATCTGTGGCCTAAGGCCTGAGTTTGTTGTGTGTTAGATGTTGATGATAGGATGAAATTAGGGGACTAGATGGGTCTAGAGGTTGTGAATGATCTATAGAAGTGTTTAATATGTTTGTTTAAATTTAGGGATAGGACCTAGGTAGTTGTTATATTGCCGAATATTTAGGTAATACCTACATATGATTAGTTTTCCTCCGTATTGAGTAAGTATGATTGTTCCAGCTTAAAAGGACCATAGGAACTGATGAAAGTGGTTTTAGAGTCAAATAGCATGATTTAGAGTAAAATTGGTAAAAGTTAAATGAATGACCTTGAGAGAAATTTTAGGATTGGTGACCTAGTGGGAAGTGCGCCGCTTGCAATATTTCTTCGAGAATCTAGTAAGGGGTGTCACAGGTCATACAATATGATATAGATATAAAGGCATGCTAACATGGTGAACATAATATGTTAAAACATACTAGATAAGGCAAACATGATATTGTTATCATACCTTAGTCCGTACAGGCCTTATATTAGTATATATTCAATTTATAGGTCTGTGCAGACCTTTTACCTTATACATATTTAATTAATAGGTCCATGTGGACCTTCTATCATTCAAAATAGGTACGTACAAACTTAGTAATTAGTTCCAGAATGTAAGTGTGATTACAAATTTCCATGAACAATTAGAATATTCTTAAACCAATTTAAGAGATTAACCTACTCTTATAATTGTTATAGGGATTGCATAGGACCACCTCACATGACAATTAATCATGAGAGATCATCGGTTAAGCAAACAACTCAAATAAATTAATGAATATAATGAAAGGAACCTCAAATTTTACCTTGAAGTGAGCACGAAGCAATAAGACAATGGTTAGGTTTTAAAAGAATAGATTTTTGAGTGTGGGTTAATTGGACTAGTAGAGTGATTCCTCAAAGGTTTATTGGCCATTGTAATTCTAATTCTTAGCCTCCTCCTTAGGTTCTCCTCCTTTTTTTCATACCCCAAATTAGGTATTTATAGGCTTCAAGCTTATGCATTCTGTATAGAGGAGGTAGAATACCTCTAAGATTAGGATTCAGTGCCTGAATATGAATTTTACACTTCTAGAATTTTTTTTGGTAGGTGTATGAGAACTT
This sequence comes from Hura crepitans, assembly GCA_948208565.1. Lineage (NCBI taxonomy): Eukaryota > Viridiplantae > Streptophyta > Magnoliopsida > Malpighiales > Euphorbiaceae > Hura > Hura crepitans. The sequence goes on along the minus strand of CANXYI011138557.1, from coordinate 3,017 downwards.
AGGCATGGTTTTCCCACCGGTCAGTAGGCTTTGGGCCAGGTTGGATAGGTTCGTATAGACATGGGCTTTGGCTTGGCTATACAGACCTTATAGCTTTAAGTCTGTGTGGACTTGTGCCATGCTAGTCCATGCAGACTTAGGTTTCAGGTTGCTTACCTTATTGCTTGAGCCTATCTCTAGTTATCATCATAGGCCTAAAAAGGTTACTTTGCCCCCACACCCCTATTTTAATTAGTGTCGGTCTTTGAGCTTGGGCCTATCAACCTAAGCCCTCCGCTTCTATCATAAATTCCCATTTTTTTCACAATTCGGATCGCACTATAAGCTTTTCTGGTTGGGTCAAAGTCTAAATACCTAAGAAAGCCCTAGACCTAAAATCAAGGTGTCTATAGCTGTGATCTTTATATCTATGTAGATGCAACCAATGGTAAAGTTCCCATAAGGGCTAATACATTGATCACATTTAGATGTAGCCATGCAAGTCTAGATTGACACTACACAACCATGCTAGTATAGTAGCCATCAAGCTAAAAATGTGGGCCACTACATATGTTACAATCCTATTATCCATAGGTTTAGGGTTATCACTATGGGCATAAGTAAAGAAAATAAGGCAAATAACAAGAGAAACATATTATACATGATATGGCTTTAAATTGACTAATAATACTGTGTATAATTTGAAAATGGTGTAAATTGAAGAATTGATATTTTTATATGTTATATTGTTATGTATACTTGAGATGGGTTTGTTTGTGTATGATGTATGACAAATTGATCTTTATTATGGTATGTCATCATTTGAATACATATTATGCAATATGTTAGATAGTTATACATGTTAATGATCGGCATATATCTATGGCATGTTAAGAATGGTAATTTAGCACATATTATTTCGATTACACCGTTAAGCAATTCACTTAGCATATGGTTTTTTATAGTGCAAGTCAAACCCAGTTTGTTACAATAAGTAATGGATTATTAGAGATATGATCAGAGGTTGATGAGTATCATAAATGCAATCCAAGAAGGGAAGCTAATAGAGTATGAGGTTAAGGGAGATAGATGTTCATATTATCATGATAGCATTTGTGTGCAAGATGTAAAAGAGTTGATGAAGCAAATTCTGCATGAAGCTTATAGTACTTCTTATGCGATGTGTCCTAGTAGCAATAAAATGTATTAAGATTTAAAGCTTTCTTTTTGGTGGCCAAGCATGAAAAGAGATGTGTCTGAGTATGTGATGAGGTGCCATATTTGTCAGTAGGTCAAGGCAGAGCACCAAGTTCATTCTAGATTGCTTTATCATATAGCAATTCCAAAATGGAAAAGAGATAGAGTGACTAAAAACTTCATGGTTGGGCTACCTATGACAAGGAGTAGGTGTGACTCAGTATGGGTAATTGTAGATTGTTTGACAAAGATGGCTCATTTTATACATGTGAGAATCTACTACTCCTTAGAGAAGCTAGCAAAGCTTTATATAGATGAGATAGTTAGGTTGCATGTAGTGCCATCTTTGATAATATCAAATCAAGCTCCAAGGTTTGCATCGAGGTTTTAGAAGAGACTTCATAATACCTTGGGTACTTGGTTAAGTTTCAGTATAACATTCCATCCACAGACTTATAGACAATTCGAGAGAGTGATTTAGATTCTCGAGGATATGTTGAAGGGTTGTACATTAGAGTTTAAGGGAAGTTAGAACCATACTTGTCCATAATTAAATTTGGTTAAAATAATAGTTATCAAATGAGTCTTGGCATGGCTATTTATGAGGCCTTATATGGAAGAAAATGGAGAATGCCTTTGCATTAAAATGAGCTCAATGAAACTAAGCTCATTAGGCCAAATTCGATGTAAGATCTAGAACAAAAAAGTAAAAATCTTCATAGAGCGATTAAAAAGTAGCTTCTAATGGATAGAGGTTATACGGATTTAAAGAGAAAAGAGGTGGAATATGAAGTGGGATACAAGGTTTTCCTTAAGGTTTCATGTTGGATGAAGATTTTGTATTTTGGAAAGAAAGAGAAGTTTAGTCTTATGTTTATTAGGCCATATGAGATCACAAAACGTGTGGGACTAGTATCCTATAGACTAGCTTTACCTCTAAAACTTTAGCAAATCCTTGACACTTTTCATGTTTCAATGCCTAAAAGATATAGGTCGGATCCTATGCATGTGCTAACAAGGGAAGACATTGAGGTTAATCCTGACTTTTCTTATGCATAAAAGTAGTGAGGACTATTAAGAGAGTAGAAAATGAACTGAGAAACAAGATAGTACCCTTAGTGAGGGTTCAGTAGAAATACCATAAAATGGAAGAAGCAACCTGGGAGATAGAAACTTAAATGAAGGAGCAATACCTATAATTATTTGAACTAGGTACTACTTTAATGTTAAGGGCAACATTTCTATAAGAAAGGAAGAAATGTAACGGCTTGAAAATCTGGATAATTATGAATAGTACTTTCTCAAAATGAATAGTGTTCTCAAGACCCAAGATGCACTAAAGACACTAGTTGAAAGTATTAATCATAAAATAATTTTCGGTGAAGTTTGAAATCAATTGGAGGTTATTAGAGTGGTTAAAAATGCTAAGATAGTTTTTATGGTAGTGTCTTAAGAATAGTGACCAAGGCAAAGCTGAATCGTAAATTAATTTTAAAGTTGCTTATAAAATTTTGAAAATTATACAACCTAGTGCTTAAAAATTCTAAGGAGTCTAATGGTACTGAAATTGGTATTTTTTGATATCAAGAAGTAATTTTTCGAGAGATCGAGCGACATCAAAGTAATGAAATTAATTATTTTTTTACACTTTTTAGCACTAATTTTTAGAGGCTTTCAGAGGATAATTAAAGTGAATTATTGCTATAGAAATGTTAATTTATTAGGCTTGGGAAGAGAAGAAAAATTGGGGAAAAAAAAAAGCTAAATAGTGTATTTTTTAAAGAGGGTATAAATAGAAGATTTTGACCCAAATAGTCGAAATCATTATTCATCTCCCTTTC
>CANXYI011138465.1:0-16123 GCA_948208565.1 Hura crepitans | reverse complement strand
CTAATCTGTACTACCCCTAGTGCCTCTTTTGACAACTAATACAAGTGGGAGGTCTATTCCTATTACCCCTTATATTAGGAGGACTATCAACCGAAGGAGGTAATCAAGGTCTACCAGTAGATGCTTATCTTAACCTCTAGGTTTATACTTGTCTCTGCCTTTGATACCTTATCTGATACTAGGACTTAGGTTAAGACTATGCCTATGACTGACCTTCTTTCCTCTTCTTATCATCTCCAAACATTGCACTAGACTATCCCATAGTAAACTACCTCTTTCTCTGGAAGAGGTCCCTTTTTTCTTATACCATTTCTTCCATCTCACATGCAGTTGACACTAGTACTACAAAATCTCTCTCTCTAGGATTGGCTATCTATATCCTCAGCTCCACATTCAATCCTGTCAAGAATCTCTTACATTTCTCCTACTCACTAGGAATAAATTCCTTAGCAAACTTTTAGAGTCTAGTGAAGTCCTTTTCATATTCCAACACTATTCTTCTCCCTATTTTAGATATAAGAATTCTTGTCTCTTTTTATCTTTATAGGAGTTAGGTATATATCTCTTTCAAAACTGCAGAAGGAAAAATTCCCAAGTCAACTCTATAGGTGTTTTTCTTCTCTTAATAGTGTTCCACTAGTTATAAGCTTCTTCTTATAGAAGATAAGTAGTACACTACAGATTCTCTACTTCAGTACAATTCAATTGCTCCAAAACTCTAAATGTCCTGTCTAGCAAATATTCAGCTCTGACTACATCATCCTCCCTCCTCCCAAAAAGTCAACAGCTCCCATTTTTCTCAGCTTCTTTAGAGGAGTCTTATGTGGAGGAATTGGTGGTGGAGGTGGTACTAGAACTAAAAGAGGTGGAGGTAGACTAGCAATAGCAGTAGACATATGTCTAAGCAAATTTATGATTTGCTACAACAATGTAGGTGATACTTCTGCCTGCTGTTGACAAGGTACTTGTGGTTGTGGCTACTGTGTAGCATCACTGGGTTTAGGTATAGATACATTGCCTACCCCTTGTATTATAGTTGCTGTAAAACTAGCCACTTCTTTGCCCCCTCCTTCAGGTTACTGATCCGCCATATGCTTACTATAAAAAGAGTAACTTATCAGCCTCAAACAACGTAATAATTCAAAGGAATTAGAAACTTAGCCATTTGCACTTATGTGCTTAGCCTAGGAACATTAACCTATGCTCTAATACCATAAAATGTGACACACCTATTGGATTCTCGAAGAAACCTAATAAGCAGTGCACTTCCTACTAGGTCACCTATCCTAACTCCTCTCACGGTCATTCATTTAACTTTTACTTATTCTATACTAATACATTCTATTTAACTCTAGATTTAGCCTTGTCTATTCCTATAGCCCATTTAAGTTCACATTATCACGTTCATACCATTACATAAGGATTTTAAAATAGTCAGATACCTCCTAAAAATTTGGTACTACAATGGCTCTCGGGGCAATATCCCAAAATTTTACTCAACCAGTAAACACTTCTATACATTTATCACATCTCCTCCTTTCGGTCCCTCAGATGCCAACCTATCATCATCATCTAACACATAACAAACACAGGCCTCAGGTCACAATCAAGAGATCACATAAAGCCTCAGGCTCATAAGTTATATACATAAGGCATTCATACACATAAGGAGTAATAACTGATTATTACAACATAGTCTGTCTATACATATATATAATTAAAATCTTGGGTCACTTTATATACATCATATCCATTTCTTCCCCCACCTAAGTATATAAAGTGCAAAAACTATACAAAAGTACATCATCAACCTTCTCAAAAATTGGCCTCTGAACTCCCTTGCATGCTTTATGAGGCTACGTCCTTGTTCTTGGTACCTGCACACTAAAATAGGTATGCTATGTATAAAATACTTAGTGGTGAATTCAAGCATTTAAAACATGTCTAGTAGTGCATCCATACATAATATTCCTATTCACATCTAGCTCTAATATCCAAGTTTAGCTTAGAGGACTAACATGCAAAAATTACCATTTTACCCCTTAAAATGTTACCATCTGTAAATTATCCAATTAATCATTAAACTCAAATAATTTATGTTTTAGATCAATATTAATCATTTTAAAGCATAAACTTTACCATTTTAAGCACAAACACACTATTAGTGGAAAATTACTAAAATGCCCCTGTGTCACATTCATAGTCATATGTAATTTTATTAATCTTATTTAATTATTTTAGTTGGCCTATATTAGGAGACAACCTTAATAGACACTAGATCTAAAGGAAAAAAAATAATTAGGGCAGTAGTCTGTATTCTGGACTCGCACCACTAAACCGGCTCAATTAAGTTCTAGCACCCAAGGTGCAATTAATAAGGAGGTGTCTGCCTAGCAAACTAGTCTATCCAATAGACTAGTGCAGTGGCTATTAGGGACCTACACCACTACCATGACATCATGTGAATGATCAGTGATAACATGGCTATGTCTGCCTAGCAGACTAGTTTATCCAACAGATGAGTGCAGTGGCCGTTAGTGACCTATGTTGCTACACTGATAATATCAATTCTGGCATCAAGTGGCAAGGATAGGAAGTTGTCTATTCAATAGACTAGTACAATAGCCCTAATATGGACTTACGCCACTATACTGGCCCTGTCTAAAAAGTAGACAGTGTAGCAACTACAAAGGATCCCTAAGTTGACCAATCAACCTATCTAGTGGGTGTCTATCTAATGGTCCATTTAATGTCAATCCATGTCCATTTCTTTACTGATTAACTTTTTATAATATTATAAACTCAAAAACATAGTTATAATTTTTACAACACAGTTGGAATTTAACCTGGTCTAGTATGGCCATAAACTGGCTATACTAGGTAAATAATCAAAAAATATTTTCAAAGGTATGATTGCCAATTATTATCATATATAATGCTAGCTTTGATTCCATATTTATTTCACAATTCTAGGCCATTTTATTATGCAGGCGATTTATTGGTTTAGCTAATGGTTAGTTTTAGACAGCTACATATCATTACGGCAAGGTTGTACTAAGGGATTTAGGTCTCTTTTAGCATATTTTTCAATGCAATTTTCAACACTATTTACATTAAGGTCATAGGCCCTAAGCCATATAATCACTAGGCCATATCAATAGCCAAAACATAGGCATCAAAAGCACACAAGATATCACACCATATAGCCCTGATAGGTACAATTTATAGGCACATTATTTACTTACAACTTATAGCCCTTATGGCACATTTTATAGGTACATTATAATCACTTTCAAGTCACTTCTTAACTTAATTCAAATCCACTTCCAAAATATCTCTTATGTAATTTCTTAGATACATTTCATGCCATTTAAGTTAACACATTAACTAGTTTCACATCAATTAAGTTTAGCTAACATATGTCATATAAGTTATATCATATCATGCATACATATTACATATATGCTATCGACATTTTCCATGCCAATTTCACTATTATAGCTCTCGAGTTTAGCCATCCTTTGCCTTAGTCATGCATTTCCATGATGTTGATCACATATCCCACCTTTCTTCCATAGCCTAAATACATGCTTACACATACACGTATAATTTCATACCATGTTAAGTGACTTACCCATAATACATGTCTCGGCCATTCCAAGAAATCACTATAACCATGCATTAGATTAACTTATCACATGCCACACTATTCTTTCATATAACATACATCTAGAATACATGCCAAAACAACTAGCTACACCTACACAACATATAACCGCATACCATAGGCATCAATTCTTACTTGATATTGCCAAATTCAATAACTAACTAAACCTATTCCCATGCCAAATCTCTCGGCCAACCATCATACACACATATTAACTAGCCTATTTCTCATCTAATCCTACCTATATCAAAGTCTAATTTCCTTATCACATCTAAAGAATTTCAATAAAACATTGAAAGGTTAATACATGTCACTAGATTACACACCTTTAGAACCCATTTCCTACCCCTTTAAAGATCAAATGGCATGAAAAAAAATACTAGAATTCACTTACCTCTCAAGGACACTACTTCAAACTTGCTAAAATCTCAATTCTAGCCTTTCCACAGAAGCTCCTCTCCTCCTTCTTCAAGCCTTTTTCTTCATTAATTCACCTCAAACACAATTTAAACACATTCCCACATATGTTAGGCACTTTAATCATCCATTTATAGTAAGGAAATCTCAAGGAAAACCCATGAAAGCTCACCTTGGAAGCTTGCTGCCTTTGTTAGAAAGCTGTCTAACCTTTGCACGTTTACTGATTTTTAATTAATTCTTGGAAGCTTCTTTTACTATGATTCTTCTTCTAGAATTACACTAACATCTGATAATCAATATAAGTGAGATTAGATTGCTAGAACAGATTTAAGAAAAAGGTGAATATGGCATTTTGCTAGCTGTGTGGCATTAATGGTTTGGTAGAAAGAAAGAAAAAAATTTCCTTTCATATAAGTGGATTTGCCACTTTTCAAGGCTAAGTGGACACTTAACATAGGCCCTAGGCTAGATGGCATGCTATGGGCGGGTCCCACGACCACCCGAACCACCCTAAAATGTCTCAATTTTTTGGCAAATTTCAAAAATTCTCCAAAATTCACACGGACCTCAAAAAATTACACTGTTTATTTTAAATTCATATTTTAATCCCCTTTACATGCTTATAAATATTTGCAGCCAAATTCCATCGATTGGACAATTTTCAAACTAACTCCATGTATTTGCTAACCTTAAAATGACAAAAATTTTCACACGACCTTGGAATTAAAAAAAATTCTCTCACTGATGAACTCGGTGGATTTTTTGTGCTTCAGGGTCTACTATTTTTGGTTCCGTCCGAATTCATCTTAGGCCATTCTCGGCCTATAAAATTTTTATTACACAAAGAGGTAGCTTATAGTCCGAAATGAATTATTAGTTTTGATAAATTTTTAAATTTTGCCTTTTCCATCAAATTAAAGCCCCTCAAAATTTCATGACCAGTGTCATTGCCTTAGTTTATGTGCAAGTGACTTGGCACCCTTAGCACACTTCCTAGACCCAGTGGTACTATTCATAAAGCCTCAGAACATGGGCGTTACACTTCTAACTCTTAAATTGTCCTCTATTATCTTCAAATGAAATAATGTCTAGATATAACATATCTTTTATTTCATAAGTTGATATTTAATGATTTGAGCATCACATGCCCATGCTCTTTCTAAAGTTTAGGAGATATAAATGCAATCATGGTGCCATCCCTATATGCTTTAGAAAAATCTTCTAACTCCTAGTTTGAATTTTCATCAATCAAAAGAGGTGGAATATATATGTCCAACACATATCTATCTTCTCACTTCTGAGAACTATTCTCATATTTTAAAGTCATTTCAATCAATATTAGTGTAAATTCAAGTTTAAAGATATTATGGTAATGATGTTTGTATGTGAAAATGAAAGCATTTTAGAGTATGATAATGTATATGTATGCAACAATTTTAAGGTCTTTAAAATCATGCATTACTCTTACTATTTTATTACAAACCAACAGCCCTAACTAATTTATCTGAGAAAGCCAGTTGGAAGCTCTCTTAGTGGGTCAGTATCCATTTTGGTTATGGTCAAATCCTTGAGTATGCTTAACAAGCCCAACCATTAAAAAAAAATGGTATGCATCATATGCCAATTGGATCATATGTAACTACTGATCATTGGGTCATAAACATTTGATGCATATGTATCATATACATATTTCCCTAATCTTGCCTCATGATTAATAGCCTTGACTATGCTCAACAAACTAATAATCATGCCAAGATGAACCTATTAGTATGATTTAAACATATCCAATGTAGCATGGACTTGAGTATGCTCAACAACCCAATACTAAAGAGAACTATGGTTTAATTCATATTAAAAGAAGGCTTGAAAGGATTATATTATTTAAGTATTTCTTCCAATTAAGTCTCATTAGGGTTGCATACTTTGGTATGCTCATGCAAAAGGATTTTGTATGCTTTTGCATGCACATGTATATTTAATGTCATTAAATTATACATATGTTATTTAATCACATTAAATCTATGATCTAGCTTTAGACTTTTACTACATTGATTTCTTTGAGCCAAAGGAAACCAATTTAGCCTAGATCTTAGGTAGTTATGCATGAATTGCAAATCTAATAAGAAATAAAAGAATACTTCTATCTATTTCTTCGTGGTCCTTCTTAGTAGGCCTCCTTCTCCATATTTGATCTTTGTATTTCTTCATGCTAATCTAACCCTGTGTAATTTAATTACATATCATATAAATTAGAAGACCTCACATTACATGTAAGGGGAATTAGATGAGAAGAGAAACACAATACAGAAATAAGAGAAAGGTTGGGACACATAGGGCCAATTTAACTAAAGAAAAAATTCATACAATACAAATCAATCTCATTAGTCTTTGTCCATAACTAGTCATCATGCCAAACATACACCCTTAAGATGAATTTCTAATACACATAATTAACTCATAATTTTTAAATCTCACTTGGTTGAATTTAGTTTATTTTACAACTCTTATAAAATTAACATGCCATGTATGCTTAACTTTATGAAATTTTTAATATGACAATTAATCTCATTAATCAAATTAATTCCATAGATAAACATCTTTTCTGATTTAGAAATCATTTCCAAATATGAAAAATATTCAATCTAATTGAAAATTATTTTTGGGATTCTCAAGTTATATATGCTTGAAAATGTTGATTTTCTTTTAACTATCAATCCAACCAATAAATAATTTGAAATTTTAATAACATAATTAAATTTTTATCAACTCTAATAGCAAATTCCAATAAAATCTTAATAATATTTAATTTTAAATTCTAAATTACACTAATGCCAAAAATTCAATTTCTAGCTTTTACCAATAAACCAACTTGCATTGTTTTGTAAAATACTTGTTCTAAATAATTTTAAACCAATTCTAGAAAACATGAACATATAAAATCATATACAACAACCAACAAAATTAATCCAAATTAATCAACTCAAAATTAATTTGTTTATTACTACTATTGGTGAATATATTATATGTTCATATGATTGTTACAAAACAAGAAGTCAAATTCACATGTATCAATTTTGGACATTCAAAACATACAAATTAACATTATAATTATCTAATAACTATAAGTAAATAGGTCTAGAATTGAAAGGGAGCAAAATTAAATTTTGACACCATTAATAAAACCTTAATTAGTTTTATAAGAGCTATCGACAACCAAAATTATTTTCAAATAATTCTTTTAATTATTAAATAATATCCAATTTTATTGATCAGCTCTAGAATTACTTTTTAATTCATAAATAATATATGAAAACTAATTTGGGGCTGTAAAATTAAAAGAAATCATTTGAAAAAAGTTTGCATTAATTTAGCCATTTTCTATAATAAAAAAGTAACCAGAAAATTGTTTTCAATGATTTTTTAAAATTAATAAATAAAATTTAATTTTATTAGCCAGCTTTAAAGTAAATGTCAATCCTTTAAAAACCTAGGGAAAATAATTTGGGACTAAAAACATTAAAAAATTAGATTCAACAAAATTTTCCAAAAATTAGTTGATAGATACTATTAAAACTTGAGTTTACTATTTAACTAATTATTTTAATTATCAAATAAAATATAATTTTATTGATCTATCACATATTAAAACATTAGGTTCTTAAGAACCTAAAAATAAAAATTTGGGCTAAAACTAATTAAATAACTAATCAAACTAAGCTCTAACATTTTAGTCAACTATCATAACAAATTTTCACAAGTTTAGTTCAATCAAGTATATAAAATCCTAAAAATTCACAAAGCCATAAACAAAATTATTTCTAATTATTTTTAATCCATATCTAGCTATTAGAAATGGAATAAAACTAAAAAAAAAGAACACAAAAGTTGTAAACTAAAAATTTAAAGCACAGCCACAGGACATCGAAAATTTGCGATAGTTTTTAATTTTTGAATGTAACCAGGCTCTGATACTATTACTGATTTCCATGGATTCATTAATAGTAGATATAAAATATCCATGGAACCTCAAAAAAACGTTAGAACACCAAAAAATTGAAAAACATAAATTTTTATATTAGAGAAAATCATAGAATAAGAATTTACTGTAAATTCTTTACGCCATTCCAATATGTATCTTTCCTTTTCTTTTTTTTTTTTCATCGAGTTTTTCCAAACCATAGTGATCCTTAGTTGGGAAAACCTCTAAGGTAATCCACATAAGATTTTCATAGAAGAGAGCAATATGAAAATCCATGTGCTTGTCGGAATTTCAAGTGGATGAAGGAAGAATAAGAAATTTATGTTTTCAATTGTTCTACGCAGCAATTCCTACTGTAGAAAAATATGAGCATAGTGGATATAGCTATAATGATTATTTATACTTTAAATAAACCCTTTTTAGGTTAGATTGCGACACTCAAAATCAGCCTTATGTCGGACCAAATTGGACCCACACATTAGGCCCTATTATGTCCTATGCACATAAGCCTTTTAATAAGCTTATATGCAATTTGCTTTAGCCCCTCTTTGATTAATCATATGTGGCACTACTAGGCCCTATTTTTTTAATAATAATTACTCTATTTTCAGCCCTTTTAAACTTTTTAATAGCCCATAAAAAATTAGATTAAAGAATAATTAAAATTTAGACCCAACAAGGCCTAAGTCCAATAACCCTAATTTTCTAGACTTCTCATTTCCTAGTGGGTCCCAATCCCTTTTGCTTATTTTTTCTTCTTAATTCATCTTCCAATGATATCTTATATCATTAAAACATTCAATCTCATTGAATCTTCGTCAAACTCCTTTTTTGTGTGTGACCTTATGAGTTTTTAGAACAACATGGTAGTATATAGTGAATTAGAGTCTTAATCCAACTGGGCTTCTATAGATTCAATATTATTGAATAAATATCACTTCACCAATTGATATATCACTCATGTATAAGTTAAGAGAGGCATCTAACCATGCATCATTACTACCCAAGTGCTAGAAAGTCAAGTGGTTTGACTTAACACTTCTATATACAGTTATGGTGCAATAAACTCCTTTCACCATCTTTTATCCCATCCAGTTTAGAGTATGAACTTGTGTCAACTCAAAGCTTAACTAAGTATGTTTAATTAATCCATGGACATATTGTTATGTTAATTTTACATTTATTCCAAAAATGCCCTTTGAGAATCCCATTCACACATGGCATCTTACTTTGGCCAAAGATTCTTGAATAAAGGTTACTCATTACAACTATGAGATAAACTCTCTACTATAATCTAGGTTGGTAAATCCTTTATTGATTACTTCCCTATCTTTATATATCATGCCATACCTAAGCACCTCACTATGTATACTTCTTGTTCGATGAAAAAGCTTTGGAGTCAGTATGCCACTCCATAATTAAGATAGTTAGTGATATCAAGTTTAAGGATACTTGCACCACTAATATGATGAGATACTTTCACTAACATAAATTAAGTATCCATGTGAAGATCTCATAGTAGGTCTTCGATGCACTTATTTCCCAAGTATCCACATGTTAACTCCAAGCATCTCTATGCTTATAACTTGTGAGAACTGTTACTTGATCCAATCAAGAAGTATAACATGTGATGATTTATCTATATTAATAATGTCCCATCTTATTAATACTATGATAAAGGATATTTATGTATATTACATTTGCTTGCAATAAGAATCTCACATCATAAACACTTTATGATTTCCTCTATATTGTGATTTTATTCTAGGGACTTTATAACATGGTTTAAGACATTGGAAACAATTATAACTAATATATAAATGTACCATGATATAAAAAGAAAGCCTTTTACATTAATTCACAAGGTTTAAATACATGAATATAACCCTATTACGTAAGCTCTAGTGCATACATATAATGCCAAAAACATGAGTTTTCTATGGATCTCATTGAATTTCCATTTGATGAGTTTAAATCTAATCTTAGGCTTAGATTGGTTTTCAAAGCATCATGCTATAGTAGATTATAGATGTAAAAGATTTCATTTAAGATAATGGATGGGTCAAAAATCACAGTTATGGGTGATAGGACAAACTTCTTGTCCACTATTATCGTATTTATTACAAATAAAAGAATGATAAGGAAAGGATATAAAGTATACTTGGCACTTGTGATTGGCAGAAGATGATATCAGCTAGATGCAAGTCAGATACCTATTGTTGTAGAGTATGTAGATGTATTCCTAGATGAGTTACCCAATTTTTTGCCAGAATAGGAGCTTGATTTTGGGATTAAGGTGTATCTTGGCATAACACCAGTATCTATAGCAATATCCAGGATAGGTCCTACAAAGTTGAAAGAGCTAAAGATATAATCATAAGAGTTACTTAATAAAGGGTTCTTTAGAAAAAGTGTTTTACCATAGGGAGTATTGATTTTATTCATGAAAATGAAAGATGAGTCCATAAGGATATGCGTAGACTTTAAGTAGCTGAACAAAGTCATAGTTAAGAGAAAGTATCTATTGTCCCACATTGATTATCTATTTAATCAACTTAGAGGAGTAAGAGTTTATTTTTTTTTTAAGATTGACTTGAGGTTGGGGTGTTATTAGTTGAGAGTAAAGGAAACTAATGTGGTAAAGACAACTTTTAAACTAGATATAGGAATTATGAGTTCTTTGTAATACCTTTTAGGCTTACTAATGCTTTAGCAGCTTTCATAGATTTGATGAACAAAGTCTTTCGGCCTTATCTGTGACCAATTTTGTAGTGGTTTTTATGCATGATATTCTGGCTTATTCTACGAATAAGGATTGTCATTAGTAGCATCTCATGGTTGTTCTACAAACCCTAAAAGATGAAAAGTTGTATGCTAGGTATAGCAAGTGCGAGTTCTAGCTTAATGAAGTGTATTTTTTAGGACACATAGCTTCTACATATGGTATCAAGGTTAATCCAAGTAAGGTAGAAGCAATCTTAGAATGGAAGTTTAATAAGAATGTTACAAAGACAAGGAGTTTTCTAGGTTTTAATGGATATTATATATGCTTTATCAAGGGCTTTTTAATGATTATTGCACTAATGAGTCACCTATTGCATAAGAATGCTAAATTCATATGGGATGATAGATATTAGGAGAGCTTTTTAAAGGCTATGTTGATAAAAGCTTTGATTCTTACACAACTGGTGTTTGGGAAAGACTTCATTACCTATAGTGATGCATCCTTGAATGGCTTTGGCATACATGTTGATATAAGAAAATAAGGTTATTCCTTATGCTTATAGATAGTTGAAACCATATGAGAAAAACTACCTAACACATGATCTTGAGCTTGCAACAATAGTGTTTCCCATGAAGATATAGAGGTATTATCTCTATAGAGATAATTACTACATGTACATAAATCATAAATGCTTAAAAAATCTTTTTGCACATAAAGAGCTAAACATGAGATACCATAGATGGATGGAGTTTATTAAGGATTGTGACTGCCTTATACTATCTTAATAAGGCTAATGTCTTGGTAAATGCATTGAGCAAAAATTTTAAATTAGTTATAGGAGCTATGAATGTCAAATTGAAGCTTATGGATGATAGAGTTCTTTAGCTTGAATTGGAAGTGAAGCAAAATCTTTTACAGCAAGCAAAAGATGCTTAGAAAGATGATAGGAATCTTATGAGTATTATAGGTTCTATCTAAAAGGGATAGTCAATAGAGTACGAGATTAAGGATGATAAATGCCTATATTATTAAGATCGTCTATGTTTTCTAGATGTGGAAAAAGATAAGAAGTAGATATTATAAGAGGCTAATAATGCACCTTATGCTATGCATCCTAGTAGCACAAAGATGTACTAAATTTAAAGCCTTTCTCTATATTTAAAGCATTTTCTATTGCTGGCATGGTATAAAAAGAGATATGGTAATGTTTTCTATCGAATGCCTTACTTGTGAGCAAGTTAAGGTCGAGCCTTAAGTTTTTTCTAGATTGCTTTATCCTATAGCAATACTAGAATGGAAATGAAAGAGTCACTATGGACTTTCTAGTTAGACTGCCTATGACTTGAAGTAAGCATAATTTGGTATTGGTGATCTTAGATAGATTGGCTAAAACTGCTTACTTCATACTGGTGAGGATGGACTATTTCCTAGAAAATCTTGTAGAGTTTTACATCAATAAGATAGTAAGGTTTCATGGAGTGTTATCTTCTATCTTATCTGATCGAGACCCAAGGTTCATATTTAGATTTTGAAAAAAGCTACATAATGACTTAGGCACTTGACTTAATTTTAGCATGACATTTCATTCATAAATAGATGGTTAATCTGAATAAGTCATTTACATAACATAAGTGCTTGATTGACTTTGTTACCAAGCTATTTATGATGCGTAAGATGGAAATGCCCTAATAGAGTTTGCTTACAACAATAATCACTAATCAAGTTTAAGCATGGGACCTTATTAGGCTCTGTAAGGGAGGAAGTGCAGAACTCCTCTCAATTAGAATAAGCTAAGTGAGAATAAGCTTATAGGACTAAACTTGATAAATGATGCTGAATATGAAGTTAAGCTTACTAGGCATAGATTAAAGGTTGTATTAAATAGTTAGAAGTCTTATACTAATCTGAAGTGGAAAGATATAGAATATAAAGTTGGTGACATGGTTTTTCTTAAATTATCACCATGGAAAAAAAGTTTTTGATTTGTCAAGAAAGGCAAGTTAAGTCTAAAGTTTATTAGCCCATATGAAATAATGGAATGTGTGTGATTAGTAGCCTATAGATTAGTTTTGCCTCTAGAACTATAATAGATTCCTGATGTCTTCCATGTGACAATGTTGAAAAGGTATAGATCAAACCCTTCACATGTGTTAATAATTGAAGAAGTCTAGTACTAGTAAATCTATCATTTGAGGAAGAGCCATTATAGATTTTAACCCAAAAAGTTAAAGAGTTGAAAAATAAAATAGTGCCTTTAGTAAAGGTGTTGTGGAGGCACCACAACATAGATAAAGTGGCACAAGAGAGCAAGGCTCAAACAATGGAGTAGTATCCCCTATCAATTTCAACTAAGTAATTTTGAGGATGAAATTATTTTAAAAGAAGAAGAAATGTAACACCCAAGAATCTTAGGGTTATAATAGTACTCCCCAAGACATGAATAGTATCCCCCGAGACCTAAGTTACATTGATGCGATTAGATGGAAGAATTATTTATAACATAATTTTGGGCAAATTTTGAAATAGAAATAAAGACATTAAGATGGTTAAAAGCATAAGTAAAGTTTTTCACGATAGTGTTTTGTGAATAGTAACCTAGTTAAAGCTAAACCATAAAATATTATGTTTTTGCTCAAATTGACTTGACATTGTCATAAGTTGATTTGCAAATATTCCAAATAATCCATTGGGATTGGAATTGGAATTTTTTAATGTCAAGAGATATTTTTTAAAAATCAAATGAAGTTTAAAGTGTCTAATTAATTGACTTTTTTAGGGCTTTTAAGTATCATCTATTGGGCCTATCGGGTATTGTTTTAAGTGATTTTGTGGGACCCTAAGGGATGTTATTTAAGGCTTGGAAATTAAATAAAGAATTTTTTAGAGGAATTAAAAGGAATGGAGAATTGTGAACACTTTGATTTTGAGATGACCAAATCCTTGCCATTGATTTTTTATGGTATAAAAAGGGGCTAAAGTGTTAATTTTTAGTTGAAGAAAGATTTTTTCTTCCTCCTTCTTCCTCATAAAGCTAACAACCTTAGGGGTCTCCCTCTTCCTTAATTTTTCTTTTTACTCAATCCCTCAAGCCTTGAATTAAGCCTTAAATCACCCTTTAGGGATTTATAATGCAAGATTATGGGGAGTATTAATGCTTTTGTGGAGAATTCTTAAAGATTTAGAGGCTTAGGGGTCATGGTGAATAGTATTTATCTCTCAAGTAAGGGTTTATTTTTTAGTTCTCATATTTTTATGACATGTATTTGGGTCCTAATAAAGGTTTTATGAAGTCAATTTCATGATTAGAATCTTATTTTATTTTCTATGGATTTTTGATGCATTGATTTTGTTATGATTATAGAGAAAGAAGAAGGAAATAAAAGGAAAGGCAAAGAGAAGGTTTAAGGAGGCTTAATCGATGTTTTTGAGAGTATCTGGCATGTGTATACAATGGCCTATAAGCATTTATGTATGTGTTTTGTCATTAATATATGGGTTGGTATAATAAATATGTATGTATATTATAAGATTTAAAGTATATTTTTATAGGTAGTTGACTCATGACAAATACATGCTTTAATGATGATGATTAATGAATTAAAGTTAGGTGTATGTGTGTGTAGTTAAAGTGGTCAGATGTGTGCATATGAAAAAGTGTGGCCAAATGAGTCATGTATGGATTTTAGTTTACAACATATATAGTAAGATGTAGAATGAGAAAAATGTGCATGTAATTATGCAAGTACATGTAAAAACATACAAGGCATGAACTTAAGTAAGTATAAATTAGTATGCAAGTTGGCAAAACAGATGGCATGAAAATAGAAAATATGTGACCATTATGTAACTTTATGATTCCATGTGTAATTGGCATATATGAAATAAATTATGCAAACAAAAGGACATGCATGAGAAAATGGAATAATGAACTAGAAGTAAATGTTGACAAGTGATTATTATGGAATATTTATCTATAAAGAATGTATTTCATAACTTAAGTTACTTAGTATGAATGTGAAAATGCTTATGGCAAGTTATGTGTATGTTACGGCTGAATGGCCAACTTTGTGATATCATTCCTTTCTTTTTATGATGTATAGCCTATTTGAAACACCCCTTTCCCATTCTATTTAAATAGGTAAGAAGTGTCACTGGACTGTTTAATCTAATTCATCTTTACCTTCATCTATGAACCACTACCTAGTGATGTACTATTCATGTCGCCCTTAGGTCTTACCAAACATTTTAAAATAAACGGGCAGCATAATGACTACTTTATTGCCTAGCCAAATTTTTAAACCTGTAAAAGAACACTTCTATGAAATTATATACCATCACCAACCTTATTGCACCCTCTAGTCCTCTAATATTTCATCAAACACAGCATATCTCAATCATAATATATCACAGGGTTGGAGACCCATCAACACACATTCACACTAAGTTAAACACTTATATCACACAGAAATTCAATTAGGTCTTACTTAACACCCCTCTATTAATATATGTGTGTGTGTGTCCTATAACTGACACTATCTCTATATACATGAGTGCAATTACTATTACATTCCTTAAGTAAGAAAAACAAAATACCATAAAAACTCTGTCAGCTATACCGTTAAAGATGTCTGATGCTCGTCGGTCTTCTGTCTATAACCAGTGCATCGAAACACCGGCACGCTGAGTATAAAACTCAGTGGTGGATTAACTCAAATAAACTATGTCACTGATGCAGACATGCAATTAACCATGAAACATGTATAAACATAATTTAAGACTGACCACAACATATCCTGATATGATATCATAATTACTCTTCTGTACATTAGAGATTGAATTTTCTTAATATATTCATTTATTTAGGTTATAGGCCCATGACAGACAGACATCACTTTAAGACACTGGACAGAGGGATGTATACTATACAGTGGCCCACTTTTAGGACCTAGGTAGCTGTACCTACTATCATACTGTAGTGGGACCTACAGCAGATGATAGAGAACAATCCGTGAACCATTTTTGAACTTGCGAAATAAAATAAACCATGCATGTGGTGGAACACTTGAGGCATGTCCGTAGACTACCCCAAGGCCACAATAATATATCCTATAGTGCAGTGGCTCAACATTAAACCTTAGCGGCTGCACCCGTTATCCTGTATTACCTGGCAGTGGGTCCCATAAGGACCAACTACCTAGCAGCTGCTAATTCCCTAGTTGATCGGTCAACCCATCCAGTGGGCGTCAAATTGATGGGCCATTTATTGTTTTAAACCTAAACCCTTTTCCATATTATGTTTAAATTACCTTTATATTCTAATTGTATCCATTAT
>CANXYI011138379.1:0-15315 GCA_948208565.1 Hura crepitans | reverse complement strand
TATTTTCAATCATTTTACTTTTCATCATATGCCATTAAACTCCACCAAATTCATATTTACATATATTATTTCCATAAACAATCACTACCATGATTAACATACCATTATGTGATATTCATTTATCATACTCAACATATTCTTCTTACCAAGTTTTCTAATCAAATCATGTTAGATACTTTCAAACAACCTAATTATGCCATAATTCATGCATTAAATGCCACCTAATACAAAATCAAGCAATTCCATATGCACACGCATACACTTTAAATTAAACAACTACAAACATATGCATATATTTCATTAAATACACTTATGAGTTCATTTGCTTCCAAATTGGCCTTCCACACCATTGATTTGCTCATCCCATTCTCACCTCCAAAATTCACTAGAAACATAATGTAAATTTCATTAGAAAAATTCATAGAAAATTTCTACTTGCTCTAAACTCCAAATTAAAACTAGAACCACTTAATTTAGCTCCAAAATAATCTAGAAAATTAATAAACCTTAAAAATAACCAACTTACCACCTTGTGGTTTTGAATCTCCCAAATTCTTCATACTTGAATTTATCCAAATCCACCTTATTTTGCTTGTTTTTCACCATTTTTAGGCTTTAGAAAGGTGTTAGATGAATTTTACACCTTTGATTTAGGGGGTATAGGATCATTTTAGGTAGAGGAGAGAGAAAATATCAAGGTTAGGAGAGAGAGATAGTGTGTGAGTTTCAACCACCATGGGTGGGAGAGGAAGATGTTGTCAAGAACTTTTTATATAAAATCTAGATGTTTCCACCCCTTTTATACCCTACTTTAATGGCCAAGATCATCCCACTTAAAATCCAATTTTATTCATAGAGGCTTCAATAAATTTCATTCTTATTACCAAAAATTCAGAAATACTTTAATTAGTGCCTCCCTTGAATTTTATAATTTTTGACTGAGTAAAACCCACTGAACCAATAAATCACCATTTTAATAAACTTAAATAAATTACTTCTTATTGTCAAAAAATTCCAACCTCAGTACCATTGGCTTAGTTAGAAATTTTGACCATTAGGTTATACTATTTTTAGATTTTTCGAGCTCATGTAAGATATTTTATCATTCAGTTAAAATTAGGTTACTATTCATTGGGACATTGCAATTCAAACTTCTTTTGCTTATTTAACCACTTATATAACCTCAAATCATTCTCAAATTTCACCATAAAATGTCTTTTAATTAATACTTATTTTTAGTACAATAGCCCTAACTTGGCCCAAGTGGTACTATTCACGGCGCAGAGTTACTATTCATCGAGATTGGGTCTTGAACCTCATTTTTTTTCATACTTCTACATTCCTCTCATGTTATTTTCATATTTCTCTTTCTTCAATACATGTTCCTCTTTTTAATAAGCCTTAATTAACATTTTTCTAGAATTGCCCCTAACAATTTAGAAAATGACTGTTATGTCCCTTAGTGGATTTTCACTTTGTTATTCATACCAACCAACTTTACTGGATATGTATATCAATTTCATTCCTTATGATTTCCTCCAATTCCCACTCTATGTGTGGTTAAATTAGATCAAAAGTTGTGGCATGATAGTAAAGATCATGTCTCACATACCAGTTACCAAAAACTGTAGCAGGTGAAGATGTGCTAGCAAAAGGTTGCGAAGATGAACTCTCCTCATAAGCAGATGGAGTAGCAAGCTGAAAGTTTCAAGAATAATTAATGGTTAAAGAAAAAAGCAATAATAAAAAAGAAAGAAGCTAGATTAAAAAATACATACTATAATAGAAACTGTGGAAATTACACGTACTTTTCTCAATAGAAAGCTTATAACAAAAGTAGTATTATAGACACTAAGTTTTAGGCCTCCTAAGTTTAGATTGCTTGATGTTGAGAAAGGACGAGTTTTTAGAAATGCAAACTTTAATGTCTAACCCAAAAGTTCTTCTTGATGTTGAGAAGGAGTTTACCATGCTTATCAGATATGCTAAAGACACCATCACTATGAAGGCAAACAAGTATAAGAAATTTGAGAAGGGTCCACATGTTGATAATAAGTCATAAGTGGTGTCAATAAAGGTCAGAGACTTCTCTCAGTTAGTATCAATATGTTGTTCTATTGAGGAGGTATAAAAAGAGAAGAAAGAGTTCTACCAAAAAAAGAGGTCTATTGGTTAGGGAGCATCTGGTGTTGCTCTATAGTCAAGCAAGAAGTATAAGGGTTTTCTATTTGGTTATACACAATAGTCTTAGAAGCAAGGACAAATGCAAAAGTAAGACAGAGTGATAAAAGTAAGGTTAGACAACAACAATCTTAAACTACTAGTATACTAGGGCTGATAGTTAAGAGTAGTCAAGTTTCTCAGTGTTAGACTTATTTTAGGAGGCACAAGGAAGAGTGTTAGAGGAATAAGTTGGGTGTTTGTTTTGGCTATAGACAATTAGGTCACATTCACAAGGATTGTCTAAAAGGACAAAGTGTTGGATAGAGATCAGCACCTGCATAGGCTAGAGGTTAGAAAGGAGGTTAAGGAGAGAGAGAGAGAGAGAGAGCTGAGGGAGATCTAAGGGGTAGATTGGAGTCTAGAGCTGAGCACAGAGCTTCTGCCTAATAGTATGCCATTAGAGCTTAGATGGATGTTAATGAGTTAGACATTATAGCTAGTACTTTTCTCCTCTTTGACTCTTTTACTTTAGCTTTAATTGATTTGAGGTCTACATATTCATATGTTTGCACATCACGGGCATGAGACAGGTGGTTAGTTTTAAAACCACTTGACCTAGAGATTATGGTTAGTAACCCTATAGGCTAACATGTGATAGTTGATAGAGTGTATAGAGTCCCTTTATGGAATCAAGATCATTTGTTTGTTGCTGATCTAATAGAACTACCTTTTGATGAATTGGACTTGATATTAGGCATGGACTAGTTATCCAAATATTAAGCGATTTTAGATTGCAAGCATAAGAGGTTGACTCTTCAAGCTAGTCATAGATCTAAAATCATAGTTGTTGGAGAAAGGATCAACTTCTTATCTAATGTCATATCTGTAGTTGCAGCTTAGTGTATGATAAGGAAAGGTTGTCAAGCATATCTTACCCATGTATATGACACCAAAATAGAAGAGCCAAATGCTAGTAGCATACCAGTGGTGGCTGAGTTTGTTAATGTTTTTCTAGTAGAATTACTGGGCTTAGCTCTAGAAGGTTAATTTCAATTTAGTATTGAAGTTCTACCTAGCACTGCTCTAGTATATATAGCACCTTATCATATGGCACTAACTAAATTAAAGAAGGTAATGGTGCAATTGCACGAGTTGCTAGATAAGGACTTCATTAGACTGAGTGTTTTGCCATGGGGAGCATCGGTCTTATTTGTCAAGAAAAAGGATGGTTCGCTTCAGTTATATGTGGATTACTAATAGTTGAATAAGGTAACCATCAAGAACAATTATCCTTTGCCATAGATTGATGATTTATTTAATCAGCTTAGAGGAACTAGAGTGTTCTCTAAGATAAATTTGAGATTCAAGTGCTACCAGTTAAGAGTGAGGGAATTAGATGTGAGAAAGACTGCTTTCAAAATGAGGTATGGTCATTACAAGTTTTTGGTCATGCCATTTAGGCTTACCAATGCTTTTGTAGCAAACATAGACCTGATAAATAAAGTCTTTAAACCTTATCTTGACCAGTTTGAAGTGGTCTTCACACATGATATTTTAGTCTACTTGAAGAACATAAAAGAGTATGAACAGCATTTGAGAATAGTTCTTTAAATTCTAAGAGAAGAAAAACTCTACGCCAAGCTCAGTAAATGTGAGTTTTGGTTGAGTGAAGTATCCTTCTTGGGAGACATAACATCAATCAATGGTATTTGAGTCGATCCCTATAAGATTAAAGCAGTGATGGAGTGGAAGCCACCTAAGAACACCACAGAGCTTAGGAGTTTCCTAGGGTTGGCAAGTTATTACAAATGGTTTGTCAAGGCGTTTTCATAAATAGTAGCCCCTATGACATGGTTATTAAGGAAGGATGTCTAGTTTGTTTTGGATGAAAAATGTCAGGAAAGTTTTGACAAGCTTAAAACTATGTTCACAGAGGCTCCAATTCTTATATAGCCAGTTCAGGAAATTAATTCACTAGTTATAGTGATGTGTCTCTCAATGGGTTAGGGTATGTTCTAATGTAAAATGGCAAGGCTACTGCCTATGCTTCAATATAATTGAAGCCACATGAGAATAATTACCCTACTTATGATTTAAAGCTTGTAACTATTGTGTTTGCTCTAAAAATCTAGAGAAATTATCTTTATAGAGAGAAGTGCTATGTCTACATTGATCATAAGAGTCTTAAGTATCTTTATACATAGAGAGAGCCAAACTTGAGATAGAGATGATGGATGGAATTGATCAAGGATTATGACTGCCTCATTGATTATCACCCGGGAAAGGCTAATATAGTGGCAGATACACTTAGCAGGAAGTTTATGTCAACCATTAGAGCTATGCATGTTCACCTACAACTTATGGGTGATAGTGCTCTTTTTGGCTGAGATGGAAGTTAAGCATAATCTATTATAGCATGTAAAGGAGTGTTAGTGTGATGATCACAGATTGATGAGTGTTATAAGTGCAATCTAAGAGGGAAATCTAATAGAGTATGAGATTAAAGGAGAAGGATATTTGTACTATCATGATAGGATTTGTATGCCAGATATGGAAGAGTTGAAGTATATTTTTCAAGAAGCTCATAGTGCTCTTTATGCTATACATCCTGGTAGCATTAAAATGTATCAGGATTTAAAGTTTTCTTATTAGTGGCTAGGCAAGAAGAGGGATATGTCAAAGTATATGACCAAGCACTTTACTTGTTAGTAGGTAGAGGCAGAGCATCAGGTTCCTTCTAGGTTGCTTCATCCTATAGCAATTCATGAATAGAAATGGGATAAAGTTACGATGGATTTCATGATCAGGTTACTTATGACATAGAGTAGGTGTGATTTTATTTGGGTGGTTATGGATCATTTGACCAAGACTGCTCACTTTATGCCAGTAAGGATGAATTACTCTTTAGAGATGCTAGCAGAGCTTTATATGGATGAGATAGTTAGGTGGTATAGGGCGCTATCTTTTATTATATCATATCTGGATCTAAGGTTCACTTCGAGGTTTTAGAAGAAACTTCATAATGCCTTGGGTGCTCGATTGAGCTTTAGCACAACATTCTTTCCATAGATTAACAGATAATTTAAGAGTTATTTAGATCCTTCAAGATATGTGGAAGAGTTATGCATTAGAGTTCAAGGGAAGTTGGGACTGGTAATTGTCCTGAGCTGAGCTTGCCTATAATAATAGTAATCAAGTGAGTTTGGGTATAACTCCTTGTGAGGCCTTATATAGAAAAAGGTGGATAAATCCTTTGTGTTATAATGAACTCAATGAAACTAAGTTCATTGGGCCAGATTTAATACAAGATGTGGAAGAAAAGGTGAAGATCATCAGAGAGAGGTTGAAGGCAGTTTCTGACATACAAAAGTCATATATGGATCTAAAGAGAAAAGAGGTGAAATATGAAGTGGGAGACAAGGTATTTCTCAAGATTTCACCTTGGAAGAAGGTTCTACGATTTGGAAAGAAAAGGAATTTAAGTCTTAGGTTTATTAAGCCATATGAGATCATAAAACGTGTGGGACTAGTAGCCTACATACTAGCTTTGCCTCTAAAATAGTAGATCCATGATGTCTTTCATATTTCCATGCTTTAAAGATATAGATTAGACCTATGCATGTGATAACAATGGATGAGATCGAGGTTAATCTCAACCTATCTTATGAAGAAGAACCAATGAGGATTCGTGATAGAGAGGTGAAGAAACTACGGAATAAAATAATACTTTTAGTGAAAGTTCTCTAGAAACACCATGGATAGAAGAAGCTACTTGGGAAATATAAGCTTAGATGGAAGAACAATATTTATAATTATTTGAAATAGGTAATGATTTAATGTTAAGGATGGCATTTATTTTAAGAGGGGAAGAAATAATGCCCAAAAAATCTTAGTGTTATGAATAGTACTTCCCATAATGTGAATAGTATTTTTCTGAGGTTGAGGACGCTAACTTTACTTAATGGAAGTACTAATTATAACATAATTATGAGTAAAATTTGAAGTTAAAATGAGGTCATTTAGGTGGTTAAAAATGACTGCAAAGTTTTATGGTAGTGTCACATGAATAATGACATAGTTTTAGCTGAACCATAAAATATTCAAAAGTTACTAAAAAAATTCTAGGATTTATACAACCTTTTACTTAAAAATCCTAAATAGGCCATTAGCACTGGAATTGGAATTTTTAGATATCAGGAAGTATTTTTACGAACATTGGGTAACATTAAAACTAGTGAATTTAATTAGTTTTTCTCATTTATTGAGTTTCAATTTTTAAAGGATTAAGGGGCATATAAAAGTGAATTTTCTAAATAAAATTGACATATAATTGGTCTTAAAAGAGGAGGAAAAAATGGAGGAAAAATGAATTTAAGAATAATTAATTTGGAAAATATATAAAGGGTTAAATTTTTGTAAACAGTTAACAATTTCATTTGACTCTCTCCATTTTCCCTCTTCTTTGAAGCTGATGGCTTCCTCCTCACAATCCCCTCCATTTTTATTCTTGCTCCTTCCATTTAAGCTTAATCTCACTTCACTAAAAGTATTTAGAGTGCCTCCATAGCCTTTAGCATACTTTAGAAATGGAAAATGCGAAGGAAAGCACTTGAAATCATGGTTTAGGAACCCTCAAGAGTAGTGACCTTTTTGATATTAGTGAGTTTTTTTTGAAGTCTAGTATTTTTCTAATGTTCTACGAGTGCTTAAGGTTTCATAGGGCCACTACACATTTACTTGTCAGTGCTGTCATGTAAGCCTAGATGGGTACTGCACCCCTTTTTTTATGCTGGTGCAATAGTCGTCAAATCTAAAATATGGGCCACTATACATTATCGATCCCATTATCCATAAGCTTTATGGTTACCCAACATGGGTTTAAAAGAATAAAGCAAATGCAAAATTTAATCTATAATGTGTAATATAATAGTGAAAATGGCATTTTATGTAAAGTGGGAAAGAATGTTGAATTGCTTGTGATAAATACTTTATTCTTGGCTATTTACATGTTATATGTGTGTTAGAGATATATATAAACATGATGAATGTTTTATTTTACACTCTTGTGTGACGCAAATTTTATGATTATTATGAAGGATATTTACTGTTTGTATGCCAAAATATTAATTGCACATAAATGACATGTTAATAAAGGCTTTGGCACAAGTTGCTTTGATTACACCATTAAGCATTCACTCAGCATATCGTTCATTTTCAATGTGTAAGTAAGAAGACATTTTAAGAACCGAGCCTTGAGAATCAAGAATATCAAGAAAGGGCATTTCTTTTGGTAATGATATGTAAATATGATATAAGTCAACACTCAATGTTGTTAATATAAGGGAAATGGGCCTAAGTTATATTTAAGTTATCCTTTTTGGATTTCAAAGTTTGTAAAATTATAAAACTATTAAAGTTTGTGTGATGTTGTATGGTATCTCTTCTTAGGGTTGAGATATCTTAATTTTTTGTTAGAGTGATAAGAGGATCACATGGAGTTATCGATTGCATGTGTATGATATAGAAGTGCATTTTCATTATGTAGGTTACTATTCAAAAATTTGGGATAGTGCTCGGTATAGCCATTGTGCTGTCGAAATTTTGGCACGATGATTCTCAATTTTTGAATATGTAACTTAATTTTAAAAAGTTTTTTGATAACCCATATTTTCATAAGTGTAACCTTTTTAATAAAAATGTTTTATAATGAGTAAGGGTAATAGTGTAACGCCCAAAAAATTCCAATTATATAAATAGTACTTTTCTAGGTTTAATAGTGCTCTCAAGATTCAGGGTGCACTGAAGTCACCAAATGAAAGTATTAGTCATATAATAATTTTGGCAAAGTTTGAATTCAATTGGAGTTCATTCGATAAGTTAAAAATGCTAAGAAAGTTTATATGATAATGTCTTGGGAATATTGACTAAGGCAAAGCTAAACCATAAATAATTTTAAAATTTTCTTAGAAAATTATGAAACTTATATAACCTGATACTCAAAAATTCCAATGAGTCTAATGGCACTAGAATAAGAATTTTTGGAGGTTGGGAACCATTTTTATTAAAATCAAGTTACACGAAATTTAGGCATTTTAATTTGAATTTTCATGATTTTTGAACTCCTATTTTTAGAGACTTAGGGGCATTAATTTATTTAATTTTTGAAACAAAATTTGAGGAAAAGATGGTTAGTTTAGTTTTTAAAATAATAAAAGAAAAGAGAAGAATTATTTTTTGACCTAAAAATCCTACACCTATATAAAGTCAACTATTCAATTCCAAGTCAACAAGTGAATAGTGCAAACCCATCTTCTTCCCTATTTTCTATCTAACCAACATCTATCCCTTCATCCCTATTTCTTGATTTTCATTTCACCCTTAATTGCCCAAATTAAGACTCCAAATTTGAATGGTAGCCCCTCCATAGTCTCTAGAGATAGCGAAAAGTGGAATTTTACAAAATGGTTACATAGAGAGTTCGATTTAACAACTCGATGAATAGTACCTTTTTTTGTTTGTGTTAACTTCGACATTTTTTCTAGCTTCTTAGGGTGCCTAAGAGTCATTCTAAGTGATTGGTTTTAATTTTTATTGACAATTTGATTTTATATAGATTTTAATAAATCAAATTTGTATCCCACAATTGAGCAAGGCATGAAAGGTAATGATCGAGGGAAAAAAAGGTGTAATATAACCTCAAGTGCACATTTTGACCCATAAAGCAAGTGTAATCACTATAGTATGTTCAAATAATAAATGCCCCAAATGTGTACATATGTATGTGATACTATTGTTAGTGGAAATGCAAATTTAATGATGCAATGAAGTGAATTATTGATAATGCCACTAATTTTCATGCTAGCTGATATGTGTATGAGAATGAAAAGATTAAGTGTGAATGCACCTACATTGTGGCTGAAATTGATATGAAAATGCTTATGGAAGTTTATGTTATTTATATGGTGTAAATTGTAAGAATAGGAATTTCATGCTTATGTAATGAACTAAGTGAATGGTAGGAGTTTATTATGCTTAATGCATATGTGAGAATGGATTGAAAGGTGTAAAATTATCTATGTGGATGAAATTTTCATGTTGGCTTACTAGGTGTATATTTACTTAAAATGAGGTACTTGAGTGGTTAATGCATGAATTAATATTAGGAATTTATAACATATGTGTGTAGTATGTGAGTTATGTATGATATGGATGTATATGATGAGTGGGCCAAAAGGTGTGAGGCAAAAAAACATGTCTTGTATGTGTGTAAAATGCCTACAATTGTGAAGTTACATAATGCTAAGAGAGGATGTACATTTGGGCTGAAAATGGCTATATGTTGGTGAATGAAAATTGAGTGTGATGAATATGGGTACTATGGTTAATTGGCATATGAAAAGTGAATGTGTTCACTTTTAGACTATGTTGGCTAAATGATGTATGGCCTATGTTAATCTATTATAGTTATGAAAAATAACCTATAACCATGGTAATAAATAAGTCATAAGTGAAGGAAACCATGTTGTACATAATTAGTAAAATAGAGACATATTATGTGTTCAAATGCTACATGATGATTTTATATGCATATATGTGCATGATTTTTGAATGTGAGGTCTATGTCATATTTTATTATGGTAGTATGATTTTAAGAAGCATAAAAGACATTTAAATGGTTTACATAGATGATATACTCAGAATAGACTAAATTAAGAAGAAAAAATGTTAATAAAGGTAATTAATTGCCTATTCGATGAAAACAACCTAATCAGATAGGTTGACCGGTCAACTAACATTATTAGTAGCTTTTAAGGTACATATGGACCTATTTTATGTTAGCCGATGGGCATAAGCTATATGTTGACCTTTGAGTCTATGTTATCAGCCTTCAGGGCTATGTGGGTAGATGGACCTTCAAGTTCATAAATGGTTATATTGGTCATATGTTCAAACTTATGTTACTATCAGTCTACAGACCTATGTTATGATCAGTTAATGGGTCTATGTTATATTAGTCTTCGGACTTATGTTGGTAGATGACTTTCGCGTCATATAAAGGTCATACAGCTGTCTACCCTCATTATCCATGAGATTTTTTTTCTTTGATATGGGCTAATTAATTACTAAAAGGAAACATACTTAATGAGAAAATCATATAAAGTGTAACAATCTTAAAATCATGCATCATTTCATGAATTGCTCATTTTATGTTTGCTCACACAACTTAACACTTATGTTATACATTATACACTAATTATAATGTTAATGTGATTTTATTTATGTTAAAATACTTTTGAATATATGTATATTTAGGCATGAATGAAATTGATATAGCATATCATAGTGATTACACCACTAAGCTCCTACTTAGTGCATTGTGTCTTCTTTGTGATGTCTAGGTTCAAGAAGAGTAGGTTAAGTCCAAGTCTTAGTGTGACAAGCTCATTAAGTGAAGACTTGTCATTTTAGTATAAATTTTGATGTATGTATATGTAAATCATGCGATGTAAATGTAGATGCACTCATATGTTGTAACAAGGGAAAAAGGGCATATAATGTGTAGTTTTGTAATTATTAAAGCTTTTAATGTTTTGTAAACCTATTAAAGTTATTTTTAAAATGTTTAATTTGTATGATATCTCTTTTTAAGGTTGAGATTCATACTTTGTGTTGATGGCTAATTTGGGGTGATCAGAGGATCACATGAGTGTTAGATTGAGATTATAGGAATATTAAAGTGTTTGTTTTCAATGCAGGTTACAAGAAAAATTTAGGATAGTACCCTAGTATAGCCATTGTGCTATCGAATTTTTGGCACGAGGATTCCCAAATGGATTTCCTAATTTGATTTTGATAAAGTTTTTAATCATACCCATTTTTATGAATTAAGCATTTTGATAACCATTTTAAACACATTTTAAATAAGTTAAGAAAAGGTAGTTCAGATTTATGCTTGCGTACATGTTCTCTATCTAGGTTCAGCGACCGGATCGGGTCGGAAGTGTCACATTTGGTGGTATCAAAGCTTCAATTTAGGTATTCCTTGGTAGCATATGAGTTCTTTAGGATTTTATACATACATCACATAATTTATGGTACCGAGACTTATGCTTTGTTCTTTTACTTACAATTACGATGAGTCATACATCACACGGTAACAAGGAAGTCGAGAGCCATGCTTCAACCATAGTTGGGCATGAGGCTAGAGGAGGATCAGTTTCCTGTAGTGATGCTAGATGAGCATCATTAATAGCACAAATACCACTAATTTTCCTTAGAGAGATGTTAGATTTATTGAGATAGGCTACTGCTATTGCACCTTTAGCACCTATGCCTGTACCATAGCCTACATCTTTAGCTCTTCAGAAGACATACCTTAAGAAGATTAAGAAGATATGAGCTGAGGATTTCTTAGGTGAGAGAGTTATAGATGCTAGTAAAGCTAAGTATTAGTTAGATAGGACCGATTAAATCATGAAGCAGCTGAGATATTCTCCTAGAAACAAGGTTATCTATGCTAACTCTCTCTTACAAGAAGAGGCATACCAATGGTGGGTTACAATAATAGAACATAAGGCTAAAGAGGATTTGACATGGGACTTCTTTCTAGAAGAATTCCACAAGAAGCACATTATAGATAGGTACTTAGATAGTAGAAGATAAGAGTTTATGGACCTAAAACAAAGCCAAAAGACTATAGCGAAGTATGAGAAAGACTTTGCCATACTGAGCAAATATGCTAAGGATGTGGTACAGACTGAAGTTAATAGATGTAAGAAGTTTGAGAAGGGGCTTAACATTAAGATTAAGTCCCAAATTGCTTTTATAAAGATAAGAGACTTCACAACTCTTGTAAATGCTTGTTATATAGCTAAAGAATGTCAAAAAGAAAGAAAGAAGATACATCAAAAGAAATGATCTTATGGCTAGGGAGCAGCTAGTGGAGTTTAGAATCAAAATAAGAAGTTTAATAGAAGTCAAACTAGGGGGAAATCATAATAGTTCTAGAGACAGAGTTATTCTTAGAAGTAAGGACAAAGAGCCTAAAGTCAAGGGAAGTAGCAATCATAGGTGGCTACTACACTGGGCTCTATAACTAGGAGTAATATGATACCTCAGTGCCTAGCATACCATAAGAGACACAGGGGAGAGTGCTAAAAGAATAAGCTTAGAGTGTGCTTTGGGTGTGGAGCATAGGATCACTTTATTAGAGATTGTCCAAGGAAATATGATGTTGGTTAAGGATCCAAACCTACTTCTGCCTGAGGTCAGAGAGGAGATCAAGGTGATAGGAGAGATAGGACAGAGGGGACTTAGATGGATAGATATGAGTCTATAGTAGAACCTAGAGCACTAGCTAGGCAATATGCTATTCGAGCTAGAGAAAAGGTAGACTCTCTAGATGTTATTACTAGTACCTTCCTTCTCTTTGATTTTTATGCTTTGGCTTTAATAGATTTAGGGTTTACACACTTAAATATATACACTACATAGGCACGAGATTAAGGGTTAGTTTTAGAGTATCTTAACCTAGAAATTATGGTTAGTAACCCTATAGACTAACATGTGATAGTGAACAAGGATTACAAAAGAGTGTCTCTTGATGGTACAAGGAAACCAATTTTTAGCTGACCTTATAGAGTTGCCTTTTAAAGAATTCGACTTGATCTTGGGTATGGATTAACTATCCAAGTATCAAGAAATTATGGATTACAAGCAAAAGAGGTTGTGTCTTAAAGCTAAAGGTGGTGTAAAGATTATAATTATGGGGGAAAGAATGTATTTTCTCTCTAACAGCTACTATAACTACAAAGTTAATAAAAAAGGGGTGTCAAGCTTCCTTAGCTCATATGTATAATGCTAGCAAAGAAGAGTTAGATGCCACTACTATACCAGTAGTGTCAGAGCATGTAGATGTTTCTCTTAAAGAGTTACCTGGTTTACCACCTGAGCGGGAACTTGAGTTCAGTATTGAGGTCTATCTAGCACTGCTTCATTATCGATAGCTCTATATTAGATGGCTCCAGCTAAGTTGAAGGAGTTGAAACTTCAATTGCAAGAATGGCCAGATAAGGGTTTATAAGATCGAGTGTATCACTATAAGGAGCACCGATTTTATTTGTAAAGAAAAAGGATGGTTCAATTCAGTTGTGTGTGGATTATCGATAGTTGAACAAGGTAACCATCAAGAACAAGTACCCTTTGCCATAGATTGATGATTTGTTTGATCAGCTTAAAGGAGTTAGGGTGTTTTCTAAAATTGACTTGAGATTTAGATATTACTAGTTATGGATAAAAGAGGTAGATATGGCCAAGACTACTTTTCATAACATGGTACGATCATTATGAGTTTTTGGTAATGCCATTTAGGCTTACCAATGCTCTTGTGACTTTTTATAGATTTAATGAACTGAGTGTTCAGGCAATATCTTGATCAATTTGTAGTGGTATTCATTAATTCCAAGAGCAAAAAAAAGCATAAACAACATTTGAGGATAATTCTTCAGATACTGAGAGAAGAGAAGCTTAGTTTTGGCTGAGTGAGGTGTCTTTTTTAGGACACATAGATTTGGCAGATGGAATTTAGGTTGATCCAAGTAAGATTGAAGCAGTTATGCAGTAGAAACCACCTAGGAATACTACAGAGGTCAAAAGTTTTTTGGGTTTGGTTGGGTTTTATAAGAGATTTGTCAAGGGTTTCTCATTAATTGCATCGTCTATGACTCATCTATTGAGAAAGGATGTAAAGTTTGTATATGATGATAGATGTCAAATAAGCTTTGACAAGTTAAAAGCTATGTTGATAGAAGCTTCTATTCTTGTACAACTAATGACTGGGAAAGATTTTACCATCTATAGTGATCTATCTCATAATGGATTAGGATGTGTGCTAATGTAAAAAGGCAAGGTTATTGCCTATGCTTCAAGATAGTTAAAGCCACATGAAAAGAATTATCCTACTCATGATCTAGAATTAGTAGCAATAGTGTTTTCTTTGAAGATTTAGAGACACTATCTCTACAGAGAGAAGTGTTATGTTTATACAGATTATAAAAGTCTAAAGTATCTTCCTACCCAAAAAAAAAGTTGAACTTAAGATATAGACGTTGGATGGAATTGATCAAGGAATATAATTGCTTAATTTATTATCATCTAGGAAAGGCTAATATAGTGGTGGATGCTCTCAATAGGAAGTTCATGTTAGCAATGAAAGCTATGAATGTTAGACTACAGCTAGTGAGGGATGATGCTTTGTTGGTAAAGATACAAGTAAAGCCTATTCTACTGCAACAAGTCAAGGATTCTCAAAAAGATGATCATAAGCTGATAAACATGATTACTACAATCTAAGAGGGGAAGCCCACTCAGTATGAGATAACGATTGATAGTTATTTGTACTACGATGATAGGATCTGTGTACCAGATGTAGAAGAGTTAACAGATTCTGCAAGAGGCTCATAGCACTCTTTAAGCTATGTATCCTAATAGCATCAAGAAGTATCAAGACTTGAATACTTTTTATTGGTGATCAGGTATGAAGAGAGACATATCTAAATTCATAACCAAATGCCTCACTTGTTAATAGATGAAGGCAGAACATCAATTTTTGTCTGGATTACTTCATCCTATAATAATTCCATAATGGAAATGGGATAGGGCAATAATGGATTTTGTGGTTGGCTTATCAATGACAAGGAGCATACGTGACTTGGTTTAGGTGGTGGTAGATTGTTAAATGAAGACTGCTTATTTCATACCAATTCAAATGGATTATTCTTTAGAGAAGTTGGCTGAATTGTATATTAATGAGATAGTCAGATTACATAGAGTACCATCTTCCATTATATCTAATTAGGATCCAAGGTTTACTTTGAGATTTTGGAAGAAGCTTCATAGTGCCTTGGGTACTCAATGGAGCTTTAGTACAACATTTCATCCGTAAACTAATGGATAATGAAAAGAGTCATTCAGGTAGTCTTTTGATACTTGAGTGATTAAATGGTTATTTTTTTGTCGTGTTATGCTTATGATAAAACATGTTTGTTAGGTGTTAGAGGACATGTTAAGAAATTATGCCATCGAGTTTAAAGGTAGCTAGGATTGCAATCTATCATTAGTAGAATTGGCCAACAACAATAACCATTAAGGAAG
>CANXYI011138178.1:0-23603 GCA_948208565.1 Hura crepitans | reverse complement strand
ACCTATTTATTATTTTGTAAATATATTCTATAACTTCTTTTATGTGAATGTGTGATTTACTTTAATTGCAAAATATCACTTGAGAAAAGGAATAGTATCATAAATTTAAACTAAATTTTTATATTAATTTAGGGTATAAATAAGATTATGGTTCCGTACCACTCTGGTTTTGGCCCTATAAGGTATTTCCCAACTCGATCGGGTGGTGACTCCTACCTTGTGGTGCCCAACTCGCACCTCCTATGCTAATCAAAAAAGAGCAGCCCTAGATTCCTTTAGCTTTCTTCTCATCTTCCGAGACTCAAGGAGTAAGGCTTTAGTCGAGTCTTAGGCTATTTTGGTTTTGTCGATCCAAAAGAAATAAAAAGGACACGAACAGCCCCTTATGCTATGCACCCAGAAAGTATAAAGATATACCTTGATTTGAAACCCTAATATTAGTGGCCAATATACCATGTGACCTTTTGTCTGACATGCTAGCAAGTAAAAGCAAAACATTAGGTTCCTTTTAGATTGTTTCACCCTCTAGCAATTCTAAAATGGAAGTGGGAAAATGTGATGATGGACATCATGATGGGATTGCCTATGACTAAAAGTAAAAGTGTTGTTGTATAGGTCATAGTTGATAGATTAATGAATACAGCCCATTCAATTACTATAAGGATAGATTTCTTCAAAGAAATAAGTTCAGCTATGCATTAGTGAGATTGTGAGACTCCATAGAGTGCTAGTTTCCATAATTTCATACTAGGGCCCGAGGTTCACTTCGAGATTTTGGTGGAAACTACATAAAGCCTTAGGTACTCAATTGACTTTTAGTATGGCATTCCATCCATAGACAGACAGGCAAATGAAATGAGTTATTTAGATACTTAAGGATATCTTACACAATTGTGCAATTGAATTTAAGGGAAGCTAGGATCACTACTTGCCTTTAGTAGAGTTTGAATATAAAAATAGCCACCAGGCTAGCTTAGGTATGGCATCATACAAGGCCTTATATGGGAGAAAGTGTAGAACTCCCTTATGCTGGAGTGAGCTGAGTGAAAGCAATTTAATAGGACCAGACCTCATTAGAGATGTAAGGAAAAAGTGAAGGTCATTAGAGACCGATTGAAGGTAGCAATAGACAAATAGAAATCTTATGTAAATATGAAGTGAAAAGACATTGAATATGAGGTTAGAGAGAAGGTATCCCTTAAGGTCTTACCATTAAAGAAAGTGGTCTGATTTGGTAAGAAGGGTAAGCTGAGCCCTATGTTCATTGGCCCCTATGAGATTACAAAATGTGTAAGGCCAGTAGCCTATCAATTAACTTTACCACTAGAATAATAATAGATTCACAATTTATTCCATGTGCTGATGCTAAGATGGTATAATTCAAACCCTTCTCACATGTTTCTAGAATAGGAGGTCACAATGCAACCTAACCTCACCTATAAAGAAGAGTTGGTGCAAATTCTTGCTCAAGAGGTTAAAAAGTTGAAGTATAAAACAATCCCACTAGTAAAGGTGTTATGGAGGTAGCCCAAAGCTGAGGAGGCCACATGGGAAAGCAAAGAGCAAATGTGAGCTTAATACCCTCACCTATTTAGACTAAGTAATTTAAAGGATGAAATTATTTTAAGAGGGGAACAATTGTAACACCCATATTTTTTTATATATATTATAAATAGGGACCCCTAAATAATAAATAGTACTTTTAAAAACCCAAGATGAATTGAGGCCATAGGATGATAGAACTAATTATAACATAATTATGGGTGAAATTTAGGACTAAATTGAAGTCCTTTAAAGGGTTTAATTTGAGTATAAAGTTTGCTTGCCAATGTCTTATAAATAATGACTCAGTTGTAGTAGAATGATAAATTATTTTAAAAGTGCTTAGAAATTTTTGAAAATAGCATAAAATATGCTCAAAAATTCTAACTAAGCCAATGGAATTGGTTTTGGAATTTTCTGAGACCAAAAGTAATTAAACAAAATTAATTTATGACATCTTTACTCGAAAAAATAATTTTTTTAGAAAAAAATTCTAATTTTTTGGGGATAATTAAGATACTAAATTTGATGGTTTTTAGAGCCATTAGTTGAATTTTTTAAGAATTGTGGCATGAGATATGAATTTTTAAATGAAAATTTACTAAGAATAAATCTTAGCCATCTATTTGCCACTAGGCACTTATCCAACCCTCCATTCCCTATTTAAGGATAGACCTTAAGTCATTTAAACCAGCCATCTTCCTTTTCTTCCCCCCTTAAAACCCGATGCAACTCTCCCCTTTACAACCCTAATTTTATTTCTTCATTTCTCACACTTAATCACCATAATTCATACACTTAATTACACTAAAATCATCTCCACTCTCCCACCCTTCTTTGTTCTAGTGAAAGATAACCTTAGAAGGGCTTAAAGAGAGAGAAATCCTCCTTGAGTGAATAGTGACCAAAATAAAGAAGGAGAGGTGGTATACAAGAGAAAAGGCACAGCTTGAGGAAGGACTTGAGAGTATTTTGGAGGCTTGAGTAAGTGAATTTGATGATTCATGCATTTTATTTTGTGAAATTATGTAAACTAGGTATATACATGTGTATGGAAATTTTATGTTTCTATGGCATGGTATGTGTTTGCATCAAAAATGGTTAGGAATGACATGTATACAATATTTAAGGCCTAAAGGATGTGGAAAATGGAAAGAAAACATGGTGTATGGTAATAGACATCTTGTGGTCGAATGGTAGGGTGAGAGGAATTTAATAGATTTAATTGTTATTTAATGGTAAATTATGGGTAACTAGTGTGAATTAAAAGAGATAATATATCTTGAACACCTAGTTTAAAGAAATGAGAAACTTAAATGAATTATGTGGTATGGTCAAATGAGTTGCTATGGTAATTACATGACTTGAAGTTAAGTTGTTAATATATATATATATATATGGAATGAAATTTGATGCTAAATATTATAATAGTAAATTATATGAGGTAAAGAAATATGAAGTGTTGAATTGAATAATTTGAGGTGATTTAATAACTAATAAGAGAAAAGGAAATTATGTGATGACCATGCAAGGAATGACATAAGGAATGTAACTAGATAACCTTGTATAGGGAACTAGCATAGTGAACCTATATATATAGTGACATGAAGGGAGATGAAATGATACTTAAGAATTGATTATGAAAGAAAGAAGAAGATAATGACATGATGTCTAAACCCCTTGAGTAATGTCAAAAGACATAAATACGATTAATTTTAATTCAAAATTAAATGGAATTCAACTTGAGCCCTATATTAGTTAGACACCTACTAGATAGGTTCACTAGTCCACTAGGAAGTAGCAGCTGTTAGGACACTTTGGTGTTATGAGATGTTAGTCCATAAGGACAACCATGATATGATATTAACTTTTGTGATGTCGTACAGGTGCAGTAGCCTTAAAGTCTATGAGGGCCACTGCACATATTGAGATATGACATGTGATGATGGGTGCAGCCGTCAAGGTCCAGAATGAGGACCCCTGCTCAAGCTTTGAGATGGATGTGGTCATCGAGTGTTTGAGATAGAACCCTCTACATATATTGAGATTTATGATGGGTGCAGCCATTATGGTCTAAAATGTGGGTCCCTACATAAGTTTAGATCCTATTATCCAGTGTTTGTAGTGTATTTTTTTGGATATAGGGCATTTACAAGATTAATAAACATGACTAACTAAATGGAATATAGATAAATGAAATGATAGAAATGAAAAGGGGATATAAGATACATGAACTTCATATAACTTGGTTGCATGTTAATAGTGGACTATGATACATAATGTGATTATGACTGTGATAGAATGTTTACATGATGTATGACATATCAAATAGCATGATGTATGATGTGTGAGATTTAGTGCATGAATCATTAAATTTGCCACTAATTGTATGCCTAGTGTATCAATTGTTCTGATGCATAGGTAGTAAATAGTTCATGTAGTTTAGCCTCAATGGAGTAGCATAGCTATGAGCTTATTTTGGGGTATATTTTATCTTTTGGTTATGCATAGTGTTGTAATAATATTAATGAAATGTAATATTATAAAATATTATTATACCTTGTATGCATACTGGATATGTGTAGACTATTATTGCTGCTGATAATAAGTTTTATGGTGGATCAAAAGGATCCTATGTGTGAGACTATGGATGAGATGAGTTTAAAAGTGTTTATTTTACAAGTAAAATTTTTGGATTGTTACCCAAACAGCCATTACGCTGCCTAATTTTTTGTAAAATTGATTTAAAAGGTACTTCTAAGACTTTCTGATAATTTGAATGAACCAGTCACATTAGGACACTTTTTGCATGTAAATAGAGGGTAATGAGGACAAGTAATGTTAGATTTAGATTGTAATACCTTAAGGAGATAATAATTCTTTTCTAGTTAAATGAGTTGTAGGTGAGAGTAGTAATAAGATGGGTGACCTGCCTTAAAGTGGTATCTCTTATCTAATTTGGAAGTGGATCGGGTAGGAGGTGTTACAAGACTTCTATCTATTAGAAGCTACCTTGAGCCTTTCTTTGATGATTTTCACTTTCTCCTTAGTATACTTATCCAAATCTAGCCCTATAAGCTTTTGCTCACTAAGTTCACTCCAACAAAAGAGTTCTATATCTTTTCCCATATAAGGCTTTATAGGAGCTATGCCTAAACTTCCTTGATAGATAATGGTCCTAGCTTCCTTTGAACTCAATGGCACAAATTCATAAAATGTCTTCTAGAACTTATATAATCCTTTCTAATTGACCATCCATCAGCAAATGTAAGGCCATACTAAAACTGAGTCGAGTACCAAAGGCATTATGAAGCTTTTTCCAAAACCTCAATGAAAAGCTTAGATCCCAATCAGAAATGATAGACAATGGCACACCATGCAACTGAACAATCTCATCAATGTACAACACTGCCAGCTTCTCTAAGGAGTAGTCCATCCTCATAAGTATGAAGTGTGTTGACTTAGCCTATCTATCAACCACAATCTATGCTAAATCACACTTGTTTCTGGTCATCGGCAACCTAACCATAAAATCTATAGTGACTCAATCTCATTTCCATTTTGGTATTGCTATAAGATAAAGGAATCTAGATGGAACTTGATGCTCTGCCTTCACTTATTAACAAGTAAGGCATCTGGTCACATATTCAGCTACATCTCTCTTTATGCCTAGCCACTAATAAATTGTCTTCAAATCTTGGTATATCTTGGTACTACTAGGATACATAGCATAGGGTGTATTCTGGGCTTCTTGCAAAATTTATTCCTCAAATCATCCATATTTGGCACACATAGATGGTTATGATAATACAAACATCTGTCATCCTTCATATCATACTCAATAAACTTCCCCTCTTGAATCATGTTAATGACATTCATAAGTCTATGATCATCCTTTTGAGCTTCTTTCACTTGTTGCAACAAACTTAGGTTAATTTGAAGTCAACTATCAAACTACCATCATTAAACAACTCTAAATTGACATTCATGGCTTTTAAAGTTGATATGAACTTCCTACTATAAGTATCTACCACCATATTGGCTTTCTCTAGATGATAATTAATAAGGCAATCATAGTCTTTTATTAACTCCACCATCTCTTTTACCTCAAATTTAGTTCCTTCTAAGTTGGAAGATACTTGAAACTCTTATGATCTGATGCATGTAGCATTTCTCTCTGTATAGATAATACCTTCATATCTTTAGAGAAAACACAATGGCTACAAGCTCTAAATCATGGGTCAGATAGTTCTTCTCATATGGTTTCAACATCTTAAAGCAAAGGCAACAATCTTTCCCTCTTGCATAAGAACACATCCTAACCCATTCAATGAGGCATCATTGTAGATCGTGAACTCTTTTTTTGATATTGACTGAATAAGGATTAGAGCCTCAGTTAACATACTATTCAATTTATCAAAGCTCTCTTGACACTTGTCATCCGAAATGAACTTGGCATTCTTTTTCAAAAGAAGTATCATAGGGGTAGCAATAAGAGAAAACCCCTTAACAAACCTCTTGTAATACCCAGCTAAACCCAAGAAACTTCTAATTTTATAGTATTCTTAGGTGGCTTCCATTCTATAATGGCCTTAATCTTACTAGGATCAACTCTAATGCCCTCTACTAATGCTACACTATCCAAAAAAGACACTTCCTCTAGCCAAAACTCACACTTATTGAGTTTAGCATAGAGCTTCTCTTCTCTCAACTTCTGCAAAACAATTCTCAAATGCTTCTCATGATCATCTGGGTTCATTGAATACATAAGAATATCATCAGTAAAAACTACCATGAACTGATCTAAGAATGGCCAAGAGATATAATTCATGAGATCCATGAATGCTGTTGGAGCATTGGTAAGCCTAAATGGCATTACCAAAAACTCATAATAGCCATATCTTATTTTGAAGGCTATCTTATGCACATCTACTTCTTTCACTCTTAATTGATAATACCGTGATCTCAAATCTATCTTAAAGAAAACACCTGTGTCTCTAAGTTGATAAAAAAGGTCATTCATCTGAGGTAACGGATACTTATTCTTGATAGGGACATTATTCAGCTATCTATAATATAAACACAACCTTAAGAAGCCATCTTTCTTTTAAACACAACCTTGGTACTCCCTAAGGGGACACACTAAGTCCGATAAAACCCTTCTCTAATAGTTCTTGGAATTGTAGCTTTAATTCTTTCAACTTTGTAAGTGTTATTCTATATAAAGCTATTAAAACTAGCGCTATGCCTGGCAACGCATGAATCCCAAATTCAAGTTCCTATTCTGGTGGTAAACTAGGTAACTCATATAGGAAAACATCCATAAATTTTACTACAATAGGTATCTTACTTGCATTTGGTTCTTTTTTGCTAATGTCAATTACATGAGCTAAAAATGCTTGACAACCCTTCCTTATCATTCTTCTTGCTACAACTGTAGAAACCACATTAGACATATAGTCTATTCTCTCTCCCATTATTGTCACTTCTATCCCATCACTAGCTTTATGTGTGATCTCCTTTTTCTTGCTACAACTGTAGAAACCACATTAGACATATAGTGTATTCTCTCTCTCATTAGTGTCACTTTTATCCCATTACTAGCTTTAAGTGTGATCTGCTTCTTCTTACAATCCATAACTGTATGATACTTGGATAACTAATTCATGCACAAGATTAAATTTAACTTTTTGATAGGTAATTCAATGAGATTGACTGAAAAAGCACATCTTTGTACTGACGAAGGACAATTTCTATATATTTTATTCATAACTACATGCTGTCCCATTAAGTTGCTGACGATAATATCAATATCAAGGTCTTTTTACACTAACCCCTAATCTAAAGCCCATGTAATGCAAATGTAAGAATATGTAGACCTAGATCTATCAGTGATAAAGCAAGTAAATCAAAGAGTTTAAAAGTACCCACTATGATATTCGATGAATCTACATCCTCCTTGGCTTGGATGGCATACTATTTGGCTAGAGCTCTACACTTCGACTTGTCCTTCTGACTGGTCCTAACTTGATCTCCTATCCCTATTTTATCCTTTCTCTAAACATATTCTGGAAGTCTTATGAGATAATTTCTCTAAAAATGACCTTTAGAGCCACATCTTTAATAGACTCTAAACATGGTCTTCTAATAATCACCTTTATGAATCCTATTATGGTACACACACTGAGGTATCTATACACTCCTAGCTATAGATGTCGATACACTAGCAATAGATTTTTGTTTTCTAGCTTTAGACTGAGAACCCTGCATTAATCTTTAAGACTAATCTATTCTCTACACATAATATGGTATAAACTGCTCACCTTTAGGCTTTTTCTTAGATGTAGGGGCTGAACTAGCTTGTCTTTGACCAAAAAGCATCTTCTTCTAAAAACTATCCCTCTTCTCCTTCATTTTTTTTAAATCTCCTCTATTATGTGATAGGCTATAGCTAAGGCAATAAAGTCCCTAATCTTCATAGGAGCTAACTATATCATGACCTTAAGGTTTAGCCCCTTCTCGAATGACTTACATCAGTCCTCTTCAGTAGCCACTACTTTCTTAGCATATCTACTTAGTTTTGTAAATTCTTTCTCATATTATGATATCATCTTTTGATTTTACCTCAGATCCATAAACTCCTACCTCTTTTGATTTAGATAATACTCAGTAATATACTTTTTTCTTAGATTCTATCAAGAAAAACTCTTAGGTTAGGCCTTCCTTTGCCTTATGCTCTATAATGGTTTCCCACCATTTAAATGCCTCACCAACAAGAAAAGAAGTAGAACAATTGGCATACTCATCAAGGGTACACCTCTTCTACTTCATGAACAATAAGGTTTGTCTAACTAATACTTAGCTCTATAGGACCCATCATACTCCTCACCTTGAAAATCCTTAGCTCTATTCTTTTTAAGTCTCTTAAGACAAGTCTTTTATAGAGACTAAGGTTTTAGTTGGGTTGGTAGAGGTGGTATAAGATGAATTATAGCAATAGTAGCAATGGCAGCAGAAGCAGTAGCAGGAGATGTTTGCTTTACTAATTCTATCATTTGTTTAAACCAAACAAGTTGTATCTCAGGTCTTTGTATGACTTACCTTGCATCACTAGAATTTATAGACTCAGCTATGGCAACCTTTTATGCAATAGTACTCATAGCATGGCTCTCGACTTTCTCATCATCTAAAGGTGTATTTTAACTCATCCTCAATCTATAGGAAAAAGAAAGCAGATTATATGCCTCAATACATATAATTATGTGATGTAAACTTTTTAGATCCTATAGCATTTTTATGAAACCTATAACTAATGAGGAATGCCTAAATTGAAGCCCTAATACCACTAAATGAGACACCCCTTACTTAGTTTGACATTCGGTCCCAAATATGGAGCGACACACTAAAGATATTCGAACTAAACTTATTGAAAACCTTTATTAATTAAAGACCTTTTTGTTTAGAGTTAAAACATACTTTGTGTGCATATAACCATAAAAATATAGATTTTTGTATGCACATAATCATAAAAATATAGATTTTCAAAAATCAAATTACAAGGTATAATATTAGGGTTCTTATGCTAAAATTTTGGTAGCATAACAGTTGTACTAAGCACTATCTCAAATAGTAACCTACACAAAAACAACACTTCTAAAACATTCACTTCTTCAACAACCACATTGTTGTCCATCTGACCCTCCAAGCCAACCCAATAGTCTCAAAAATCAATAAACAGTTACAAAATAAATTCATTCATGCTTAAATAAAGGAAACTTTGCCAATACTAATTTAACATGCAAACTTATATAAATAGTCTTACATATTTCTTTTAAAAGTTAAAAAGAAACGTTTTTACACAAAGATTAGGCATAATCCCTCAATTACATAAGAGTTCCTCTAGCATTAATTACATCACATAATTATATCAAAATAAATGAAATACCTAAAATGAAGCTTTCTTAATAAATCATTTGGATTGAGGCTTTGACTCTAATCTATTTTTTCTTTAACGTATGCATCACAAAATAAAATGATATGCTATGTATTCACTTTAGCATATGCAAGCTCTAAATGCAATTCATGCAAAGTGTAACACTCGTAAGTCAAGACTCTATGAATAATACCTCTAAGACTCAAAAAGTGTGTTTAAAGTGTTGGTTCACCTTCACGAGGCCCGAGCTAGGGAATACTAGTCATGAAACATGAACTAAATTTAAGAATTTGGCAAAACCAATAAATTATGTAGGCCAAAATCTAATGGTCTATGGGCTCAGATGGACTTGGGTGGGGAATGATCCGAGATATGCCCGAATGAACCTAAAAATACCTGTAAAAAATTTCCCTTGAGACCACTAGTGAAGGAATTGTTAAATTTTGAGGTTGTTTACTAATTTTCCTAAATTTTAAGGTTTGCATGTAAACCAAGGTATAGTTAACTTTCCTTCCGAGGGAATTTTGGTTGTGAAATTTTACAAAGGCTTAATTGAGGATTGATGAAATTGACATAACATTTTTTTGAGGTCCAAGTGAATTTTTAAAATTTCTTAAAGTTTCAATCGAAAACAAATAATTTTAGTAAGCTCATGTGACATGTGTCACCACCCAGGCTATCTATAGCCACTGTAAATACCCCTCTTATGCCACCTAAGCCTCTTTTTGGCATGAACCACTCACCCCACTTTTTTCCTTCCCTTTCTCTTCCTCCCTCTCTTGCACCAACTAGCTAGAATTCCTTTATAT
Source organism: Hura crepitans (assembly GCA_948208565.1). Classification (NCBI taxonomy): domain Eukaryota; kingdom Viridiplantae; phylum Streptophyta; class Magnoliopsida; order Malpighiales; family Euphorbiaceae; genus Hura; species Hura crepitans. Next base: position 13,319 of record CANXYI011138178.1, on the reverse strand, counting down.
CTTTTGGCCATCCACCACCAAATGCCCACCAATTTTGCACCAAAAATTCCCTTAATAAGGTAAGAATAATTTCCTAAAAGTTTTGGAGGCCATAGCTAAGTCTAGAGTGCAAGAAAATTTAAGATATTCTATGTTATACAAAAGGGAGCTTACAAACCAATTTTATGTGTATAAGTGTTCTCCTCACTTTTTATTTTATTTCTTAGGGGATTTCATCATCCTAAGACCCCCCCTCCATATTCATAGAATTGTAGTTGGAGGCTTGAGGAATTTTTGGTGAATTTTCTAGGGCATTTCTGTGTGTATGTAGGCCAAAGTGTTGGTAGAGTGCAACAAGGCAATTAATAAGCCAAAAGTGTAGAAAAAGCTTTGCAATTTAGGGAGATATGCATATTTAATGCATTTAGAATATGCCATGGCTAAATTAGATATGGTTTAGGTAGGATTGTTACAAAAAATTTAAGGATTATATGGTTGAAGTATGTGTAACCCTGAATTAGGCTTGTACTAATGCTAATTATATATGGTTTGAATGATTTAAGTTGTGAATTAGTGAAAAGAATGGATGGAAGGGTGAGAGGTCACTATGGTTGAGAGGTTTATGTGTATGTGTGGGATGTGTTATGGCTTTGTTTATATAGGAAATGAATGGCTTTTAGTGTGTATGATATGGAATAAATGAATTATGTGTGTATGTGTGTGTGTGTGTGTATAGTAAAGAAGTAAAGGTTTAGTTATGTTTTCATGAGTGGCTGAGAGGTGCCCTGGGTTGCAGGGTGTGTGTATGGCATGGTAGCATAGGGTATTGAATGGGAAATTGTATGTTAAGGTAGTATTATATGTGTATGTGGTGAATGTGATGGAAAAATTCTTGTAGACATGTTTTCATAGTATGGCTGAGGTATGTATAAGACATGTCAAAGCTTGGTTTACATGATATGTGATGGGTGTATGTGTATGTATGCCTAAATTATGACATTGTATGTGTACGCATGATTGAATGTGAATAAAAGCATGTATATGGCCATTAGGAACCTTTGGTCAAAAGGCATATATGGTAAGATAAGCATGATGTACATGTTATGGCATGATGTGTGCGTGTGGGAATGGCTTAGGATTTTGAGCATGGAATGTGTAATATGAAATTGGCATGAGATATGTAAACATGTGTAAGTAATGAGGCATGGAAATGAATAGATAGTGTTAAGGAATTAAATGTTGAATTTGAGCTAAAATGTGACCAAAAAATGGCTTAAAATGGAATGGTACAATAGACCTAAATTGGAACCTAAAATGGCTTGTAATTGGACCTAAAATGTAGATATTTTGTGAGACTTATATGGAATGAATTTGAGGCCAATTTTAGGGTTAATTGAGATGTGCAAATAGGTATGACTTTAGGCTTTTGGCAATGTGTGAGAATGGATGCAAATGGCATGGCAAAATGCCAAGAAAAAGGCATGTCCTTGACCTATAATTTTATACATAAACTATGAAAATGACTAATAACTATCTAGGAAAAATACCTAGAGACCTACGCACTAAAATTTACTTTGAACTTTGGACATAATTAGACTTAAGATAATCGTTTAAACTAGACTTAAAGAAAACTTAATTATACCTAAGAAAGTGACCTTAATTAGCATAGAAATAGAGACCCGTAACTATCCGGTAGGACCAAAAATGGCCTATAACTATCCAGGTCAAATTTTGACTATCAAAATAAATTCATAACTGACTATTAATCAAACTTAAATATTATAAAATGATGATCAATAAATAAATAGGCACAAAATAAGGTCAAATAGGCCATTTGTCAGACACCCACTAAATGAGTTGACTAGTGAACTTAGGGATTAATAGTTTTTAGATATTTAATTATGATTTCTTGGATATTGAGAGGTCTACAAACTAATCCCTACTATCCTTGGAAGTGTTTACTTATGATATTAGATATTGGGAGGTCTATAGACTGATCCTTACTATCTATTTGAGTCCCTTACAGTTGATTATTTGGATATTTAGAGGTTTACGGACTCATCCCTACTATCCACAATATGATTGGTTGTTAATTTGTTTGAGATATTAGGAGGTCCACGAACTAATCCTTACTATCTCCTATTTGGTATTGGAAGGTTCGAGTCAACTAATCACTACTATCAGACTAGGCCGATTTAGCGGTTAGGGTCTTGAATGTAGACCATTGCATAACTTTTTAGTTCCCTCTTGGTCTAGTGTCTTTAAGTGTAATATATCTAATCCAGCCTAATAAAGAATATTCAATTAATGTACAAACCTCATTAATATCAAATAACTGAATGATAAAATTAATTATAGATTTCATAGTGGCATAATAATAATTAAATGAACTGAAAGACTAATTAATTCCAATTAATGTCTTATATGACTTTAAATTATGCACTGCATTTATAGCCTACTTTTGCTTTTGAATGCCTGTATATGACATGTTTTTATTACATTAAATTCACCAGAAAGTTTTATACTCAATGTACAGTGTTTTGGTACGCAAGTTGCAAAGGTAAATAGTCTAGCCTTAAAGATTGTGCAGTATAGCAGCACAGACTATAAAGGCTACACAGATGTCTTTTCTTTGTTTCGTTAGTTAGCACTCATATAAACACTCTAAGTTATGGGTTTAGCATGCTTAGAGGCTACTAGTGTTTGTATATATTAAAAGAGTATATGTGATATATATAAATAGGTTGTTTATCTAAATGGCTTATTTTTATGGTTTTCTAATAAATGTGGGCCTGAGGCCCTGTGTGATTGTCATGTGTTTGTAAATGTGTGATGAGATTACTAAAAGGACCAAAAGGGTCCAAGAGAAGGAGTTAGGTTGATAATAATATTAGAAATGCTTTTAAAGGTGAAAAAAAATTAAAATGTCCCCGAGTTGTCGTTATGTTGCCCAATTTTTTATAACATGTAGAGTGTCTGTTAAATGTTTTTCTAGGCTTGCTATACCTCATATGAAAATGATTAGTCATAAACTGAGAAGTTAAGCAATATCTGATAAAGTCATAAAACAATCTATAAGTGTTAAGGAGTTGACACCTAAAGTAATTTCAAGATGGGTGACCTAGTAGGAAGTGCATCTCTTGTCGAGTTTATTTGGAAGTCTAATAGGGGGTGTCATATTGGTTGGTATCAGAGTTTAGGTTATATGTTCCTACGTAACTCACAAGAGCGCCAGTGTCTAAGGTTATTTTTTTCTGAACTACTACACTGCTAGAGGCTGATAATTCCTATTTCTTTTGTAGTTAATCAAGATGAGTGATCAGATATTAGAAGACTAGAAAGAGGAAATGGCTAGTTATGCCCCTACAATAGTTTAGGGGGGAGCTAGTAGTGCAGCTATATGTGAACCTAATAATGTTGCACAGTAGTAATAGCCACATGCATAGCCACAGAAATGAGAATCCCTAGCACTGTTACCGCAGATAATAGATCTACTTAGATATACTACAACTGTTGTTCCACCTCCTCCACCAGTTCTAGTACCCCCTCTACCACCACTTCCTTTGTAGGAGACACTTGTAGAGATGATTAAAAAGATGGGAGCTATAGACTTTTCGAGTACAAAAGAGGATGATGCAGCACGAGCAGAGTATTGGTTAGAGAGAACCTTAAGAATTATAGAACAATTAGAGTGTACAGATGAAGAGAGTTTGAAGTGTATAACTTCTCTCCTTCAGGAAGAAGTATTTCATTGGTATGATACCATTAAGAAGAGGAAGGCAGTGATAGATATCACTTGGGAACTTTTCTTAAAAGAGTTCAAAAAGAGATACATTTTGGACTCATATAAAGATAAGAAGAGGCAGGAGTTTTGATATCTAAGATAGGGTAGGAGAACAGTGTTAGACTATGAAAAGGATTTCACTAGATTGATAAGATATGTTGAGGAGTTTATTCCTAATGAAGAAGAGAATTGTAAGAGATTTCTAAAAGGTTTGAATGTAAAGTTGAGAATGCAGATAGCTAACCCAAGGGTTACAGATTTTGCAATATTGGTAGCATCGGCATATGATATGGGTGAAATGGTATAGAAGAAGAGGGATTTCTTTTAGAGGAAGAGACAGTTCACTACTAGGTATTTTAGTGTAGCCTTAGGTGGTAGTAAGAGATAAAGAGAGGCACAGCCATAGTTTCAGTTAGTGCACAAGGCACAAAGACAAACTATAACTACCCCAACTATTATATTATCACTGAGACTAGGAAAGTGTGTTCAGAGTGTTAGGTTACCTGCATAAGTCTCGAGATAGGGCACAATCCTAATAAAATTTTAGGGGCCTAAAAAGGGTGAAAATAAACTCAATTAAAAATTTAGCAGGACTAATAAATTATTTTGGACCGTAAGCTAGTGGGCTATGGGCTCAGATTAAGTCGTGACAGGAATGACCTGGGATAAGCCCAGACGAACCTAAAAATATTATACCCTGAAGGTCAAAAATTGCAATTTGGCCAACGAAGAAGGAATTTTATGTTTTCAAGGTCATTTGGAATTTTTTCAAGATTTCGATAAAATTGCAATTTTCTCGAAAATTCGCGCTAGCCTAGTTCTCGAAGGAATTTGGCCATGAAATTTGATGTGCCTCTAATTGGAGGTATTTGAGGATTTTAGAAATAATGTGATGATTTTTAGAGGTCCAAGTGAGGTTTTAAAAATCCTTGAAATTCTACTAAAACATTGAGATTCTCGAGAATTTAGTTCGCATATTTTTTGAAGGAATTTTGCTACAAAAAATTGCGACCATGTAATTAGTATTAAATAAGGAATTTAGGAATAAACGATGTAATTTTTGAAAAACCATATGATTTTTAAAAATTCCCTAAAATTGGCAGCCCTATTATAAAAAAAAATCGAGTTTCAAGAGCACTCGGGTGCCGTGTAAAGTAACCTGAGACACATTTAACGTGTGAACTAATCTCCGGCCATGTGGGGCTTATGTGTGGAGTAAGGGACACCTCATCCCCACTCAATTGCCTTATTACTCCTTTATTTTCTTTCCCTCAAGTTATCCACATTCGTTAGCTTCTCTTTACCTTTCTTAGCTATTCTAGCCATCTACTTTTCTTCCTTTCAATTCTAAAAACACTTATAAAGAAGTGAGGAAGGACTCTTGTATTTTAGATGGCCAATACATAGCACAGAATTGATGAAAACTCATGGGGACCCAGTGATAAAGCTAACGTGAGAGAGGAAAATCAACTAGGTAAGTGAGTTTTTCTTCTCTTTTTTTTCTAGTTTCCATTAGCCTAAACAATCCTATGTTTGGTCCTAATTTTAGAACTTTCATTGGGGGATTCTGTGTAACAAGGCAAACCTCAAGTGGGGTGGTTAATGATGAAGATTGAAAGGATATAAGAGAGGTTTTAAAGGGTAAAAAAGGCTACTGGATTCTCAAGGAAAAGAGGTATGTGAATTTACTAAATTTCTAGCATGCGTTGGTCTTTTTTAATATGAAATTAATGAAATTAAAGTATGAACTTCTAAATTATAATAGAAATAATGAGTGTGTGCTTTGGGATTAATTGGATTAGATGAGATAGAAGTAGAGAAGAAAACTAGCTGCTGAAAATTAATTCTCATCTAGGGAACAATTGAGAGTATTTTAGGCATAACACTCTGTATAAGTGTTAAAAAAATGTGAAACTAGTGGCATATGAAAGCAAACACATAGTGCTATAATTTTATAGAAGAAAGTTTCCCTTAATTCAGTTTAGATTTGCCTAGAAAATCTCATTAGTGAGGGTATCTAGACTATTTATAGAATTCCCAAAATAAACAAAATAGTCTCTATTCAGTAGGCCATAACTCCTAATTTAGGTGTAAAAAATTCATGATTTTTGAACCAAATGAAATTAAACTGATAAGGCTAAAATTTTTTTGTAGAAATCTTGAATTGATTTTGGATTTAATTGGCTCAAAAATGTGGTACAAGTTGAGTGATGAAAAACATGGAATTTCATTATGTGCATTAATCGCATAAAAAGCATTAAATGCCTTTAGTATAAATTAATAGTTTTAGGGCCTAAAATAATAATTGAATGTAAAATATGTGAATGTGTGTGATAAGTGTATGATAAATATAGCGGATAAAGAGGTCGAATGCCTCAATTGTGTGATAAACTTAATTTATGTGTATTTATGACATTTATAGCATATAAGTGCATTAATGGTAATTAAGAGTTAAGTGAATGAGATAAATCAAAGTTGTTGAATGGTAATGTTGGAATGATGTAAGTGTATTATGGATGATGCATGGCTTGAAGAGGCCGAATGCCTTATGTATGGTGTTGAATTTGATGTCATACTATTATGCCTTAATTAGGGTTTAAATACAATGTATGGGGTAATATGGAGTTAATGCAATTGTGTAAGCTTATATATGATTAAATAAGTGTGCATATGATGAATATGGTGTATAAGGGGGCTGAATGCCTCTAATGTGTGACGAACTCAATTTATATGTTACTATGGCATAAAGTGAATGTATAAGAAATGCATGTGAAAATAGGCACAAATGTAATTGTATGTGCTTTGATATTATAAAAATGAATAACTATATTTGCATGAGGATGTGGTTGAATGCCACTATGGGTTGTGCATGGAGACTTGTCATGTGAAGGTTCCTTATGTGATTTAAAAATCAAAAAGTGTTAATATTATGTATAATATGGCATGTTAATGTGAGATGTGGCATTTATACAAAACATTGATGCATTATACACTATAAAGCATGAATACATGCAAATGATAAGAAAAAATTATCCATGGAATGCAAAATGTCCATATGTATATTATTGTGGCCATATAAGGCTATTGGTGCTTTAATTGGCAAATGGAGGAACAAAAGAGAATATAGATACATGGATGTGTGCTATGACATTATTATGTGTTAATAAAGTTTTTTAAAGTGAATGTATATCAATTAAAGGCCTTATGTTTATGTAGCTGAATGATGCATGAAATTTTGGCATGAGAATACATGTAATTAGTTTAAGTCATTTAAGTTGGCTATGATAAAGTATATGCATCCCTTTACTCTTGCTTGAGACTTGAATCACACTTGGGTGTGAACGATGACTAAAGAGTTGAAGGTTATGGTTGAAACATGTTAAATAATGAAGTAAATGGCATGGAATATGGTTATAAAAGTGAGTGAGTTATTATAGCAATTATACCTAAGAAATGTGCCATTTGTGTGATGTTGAGCTTATGTCAGCCTAACTGGCGATGCGATAAGATGAAAAAAAAACATGCTATAGCCATGATGAAATGATACATGCTATGAGAATGATATGTAGGCCTCACTAATGAGTTAAAATTTCTAATGAGATGAACATTTGTGATAATGTGATATAAACAATTCAAAATTTATAAATGGCTAAATTGACACAAAATGATAAGTTTAATGATGCCTATCTAGTTAGACAACCTAGTTTAGATAGGTTGACTGGTCAACTAGGAATTTTTAGTAGCTGTTAGCATACCTTTGAGTATGAGACCTATGGGGCATTGATTTATGTACCAAAAGGCATGAGTACCTATGGGCCTAAGTTTATTTATGCATATGAGGATGTGAGAGCCTTCAGGCCTAAGATTATGCATCTGAGGATGTGAATGCCTTCAGTCCTAAGATTATGTACCTAAGGGTATGAGAGCCTTCAGGCCTAAGTGCTACGCATGTGTGGATGTGAGAGCCTTTAGGCCTAAGATATGCATCTATGGACGTGAGTGGCTTCAGCCCTAAGTATATGTACTAATGGGTGCAAGTGCCTTTAGGCCTAAGTTATTCATTATCCAATTTTGGTTAGTTGTCTCTTTGATATAGGCATATGTTAAATAATGGAAAGACTTAAAAATAAATGTGAAAATGAATATGCTATGCCATGACACTAGTTTATGCCGTGTATATGCTTAGTCCATGTTAGGCGATGTGTAAACCAAATAAATGCAATTATAATTATAGGTGTATTAGAGATAACATATAATGTTAATATATTCATAATGATATAATGTGCATGCATGATAAACCATATGCTTATTGCCACCTATGGGTATTATTACAATTCACAAATGCCTACTTTATGCATATAAACACCAACATGTCATGAAAATGTCTAAAATGTATGCTTACCTTAACTTTTGTTATACTAACTTACTATGACATATGTATGTTTGGTTATGAGTATAGGTATTATAACGCCATTTTATGGCACACCATGTTAATATTTTCATATGAGCTCATAAGGTTATATTACATGTTGTCAAGAGCGATAATACATATGATTAGATTTAATGAACAATTGCATGCCTAAATTGGCACGCGAAATAAATGCATTAAAAATTGATGTGTAACTATATAGGTGTAATTATTTTAAATGTGTGTGTGTGTGTGTGTGTGTGTATAAATTGATATATATATATATATATATTCCATTTAGTACACCACTGAGTGTTTCGCTCAGCATATTGGCTTTCTACTAGTGCGTAAGTAAAGGTAATTGATAGGGAAGGATGCTAGAAGGAGAAAGTTAGCTATACGAAGAATTCTATCAGGAATAATTTATAGGCTTTAGGGTAGTCCATTGAGAGAAAAAAGTGTATAACAATACAGTCAAATTCTAAGTTTAAAAATATAAGTTATATTCTGTAGTAATTTAAAGCCCTTATGAGTTATGTAATAATCATAGTAATGTAAAAGTGTAAAGTGTAAAGTGTATGTGATCTAAGATGCTAAATGGGATAAACATGATGTAATTATGAAAGCCTAAGAATATCCTAGTTTGTTTACAGAATGGATGTATCTATGGATATGATGGAAATAAACTAAGATATGAATCATATTGTGTGTTGATTTGTGGGCCAAGAGGGTCCATTGAGGTTGATTGAGTTGTTACGAGTTATAAAAGTACTTATTTTACAAGTTTACTATTTGGGATAATGTACTAGTATAGTCATTATGCTATCGGATTCCCGACACCATGACCCCATTAGTTGCCTCGTAAAATGTGTCAAAGAGTTTTTAGAGTTTTTACAACTTCTTAAGTTAAGAGATGTTTTAAGTAATAAAAGTTTTATATTATAATGAATTTTTGGATAGCAGAAATTGTAAAAAGATGATATAGCTTTGCATGTGTGCATCCTCCATTTGGGTCCAACGAGCGGGTCAAGTGGTGGATGTCACACTTAATAGCATCAAAGCTCGGATTTAGGTGCTCGTTAAACTATGGGAAGATTAAGGTTAAAGATAAGGATTGTTAAGAGTATTAATGATAGAGATAGGGTAGGCAATGGTTGCTCTATAATGCATAGTAACCTAAGCTTTGACTATCTATTCCTTAAGGTTACTCAAACTTTCCTCAACTGTTAGTTTGGAAATAAAAGCTCCTAGGAAATGGTTTTTAGGGAACTTAAGGCAATAAGCCTTATAACATTATTGGAGCTAGCGTGGATTTAGTGGTGTTAAAAAAAATTGATCATAAAGGCTTATAGAGAGAATTTTTTTGAAAATTGAGGCCATTGTCGTTATGATACTTACTGAGTTTTTAGTTAGGACTTAATGGTTAACAGGAAGATAAAGATTGAAAGTTAAGGCTCTTATGTTAGATTAAGAATATATATAAATAGTATCAAAAGGAGAATATGGAATTTAAGTTATATCCAAAAGGACTAATAAGAAGAAATGCATTGAAATATTTAGTGAGATTAGTGCAAGTAAGCAAAACCATAGAAACCATAATAGAGTCGAGACTATAAAGACAACTATCAAGGTCCCTAAAGATGAGGGCCATCTCATTCATGATTTGCATGTGTTACTGGGCCTGGGCATTGCATTTTTGTAAACTGCATCGTGATATTTTTGTTATTGCATTTCCTTGTGCATAATAATCTTTGTCTTTGCATATACATGATATAATTGAGCATGGCATCATGATAGCCCTAATATGAAGAGAGTTAACAAAAATAAGATGATGAGAGTGATTAGCAAGAGGTCTAAATGAAGGATTTTAGCATCATTAGAAATAATTAGATAAGGAAAGCCTAAGAGAAATGAGGTACATAATTAAAAATGATTAGGCTAGATCACTAGAGAGGCTAAAGGAGAGAGAAATAAGGCATAATCCAAGAATAGAAAAAGGCCTAACCCTTAAAGATAGATGGAACAAGATATATAGGGGAGCTTAGATAGAAAAGCTATCTTGAGGGTCATATATGGACATAGGGATAGAAGCTTTCTAATTAATGTTGCATAGCAGAAGCATAGTGGTATATCCCCTCATTAAGGTAATGAAATGTAGCTATACACTAAGCATCTAAGTTAGAGACTCTAATAAATATTTTAAGAAGGGAAGTACAAAAGCCAAGAAAGTGGCAAAATCACATAGTTGGTAAAGGATAAATTGAACTGAGAGAGGTGTGAGTTGGTCAAAAACCAAAAAAGACCCTTGATATAAACATAGCAAATTTTGAGGATGAAATTTCTTAAGAAGGGAAGAAATGTAACGCCCCGACTATTATAGTGTCACCGAGATCGAGAAAGTGCACTTAGAGTGTAGGGTCACTTGAATAAATCTTGAGATAGGACATGCTACCCAATAAACTTCAAAGGCCTAAAAAGTGTGAAAATGACATCAATTAAAAATTTAACATGACCAATAAATTATTTCGAGCCATAAGCTAGTGAGCCATAGGCTAAGATTAAGTTAGGCTAGGAATGACCTAGGATGAGCCTAGACGGACCTAAAAATATCATAGCCTAAAGGTTAAAAATTGCAATTAGGCCAACAGAGAAGAAATTTTAATTTTTTGAGGTCATTTGGAATTTTTTATAAGTTTTGAACAGAACTATGATTTTCCCAAAAAATTGCACTAACCTAGTTCCTAAAGGAATTTGGCCTTGAAATTTGATGTGCCTCTAATTGAAGGTATTTAAGGATTTCAAAGACAATGTAACAATTTTTGGAGGTCCAGGTGAGATTTTAAAAATCCCTAAAATTCAACCAAAACATTAAGATTCCTGAGAATTCAGTTCACCTACATTCTAAAGGAATTTTGCTGTAAAATTTTATGAGCATGTAATTAGTACCAAATGAGGATTTAGGAATAAATGATGCAATTTTTTGATGACTAAGTGATTTTTTAAAAATTCCGCAAAATTGGTAGCCCTATTACTGAAAAAGAACTGAGTTTTGAAAGCGCTCAGGTGTCATGTGACATAACCCAAGGCACCTCCAGCTTGTGAACTAATCTCTGGCCATGTGAGGCCCACGTGTGGAGTGAGGGACAACTCATCCCCACTCAATTACCCCATTTCTCCTTTATTTTCTTTCCCTCAAGCTATCCACATTGGTCAGCTTCTCTTCACTATTCCTTGTTGTTCCAACCTTCCACTCTCTTCTTTTCAATATCAATAACGCTCATAAAGAAGTGAGGAAGGACTCATGTATTTTAGATGGCCAATACTTAGCAAAGAATTGAAGAAAACTCATGGGGACCTAAAGTGATAAAGCTAATGTGAGGGAGAAAATTTTGTGACACCCCTTATTGGATCCCCTAAGAGACTCCATAGATGATGCACGCACTCCTAGGTCACTAGTATGATTCCTATCACTCTCATTACTTACATCAGATAAACTTACTTTGTATCCAAATTCAATTCCTATATTTTTTATATCTTATCAAAGTATAGTCATACAAAAATGCAATGACCAAATAATTAGAAGTCATTTCCAAAAAAAACTTAGAAATTTCGATAGCATAATGGCTATTCGGGTTCTATCCCAAAATTTTGCAGAAGCATGTTTAACACTTCTATAAACATTTCACAACTCCTGGACCTATCTAGTCCCCTATTCTCAACCTAACATAAACTTAATTACACATCAAACTCAAGCCTCAGGCTATAGATAAAGCATACATATATATATATATATAGAGCCTCAAGCTCACATCAACATCATGCATCACAACTAAACATACATTCACACATGAAAAGCACATAAGACTATTTATTTACATCAGTAGTTTATGCCACTTATATACATTACATATCTGAAGCTTAGATACTTGTTTCTACCCAATTTAATCTAGTTATATAGATATCAAAATTCTACAACAATTACTTTAGGATTCTTTACTAGTAACCTCTGAACCCTTATCATCATGCTTCATGAAGCAGGATCCCGTTATCGAGTACCTGCGCACCAAAATAGGTACGCTGAGTATATGAGATACTCAATGGTGAACTTAAAGTAGTTAAATCATGGCAATATATTATTTCCATATCGATGCAGTTTAATCCCTAACTTTTACTTCATTGTGTAATTCAATTATACAATAGGGTGCCAAATTACTAAAATACCCCTAAGGTATTTATAAGACCTAAAATAATATTTTTGGCTCATATAAATTATTTAGAGTAATTATTATTACTTTAAGCATGCATATTTTATAAGAATCAATTTATTTATAACACCTGTGAAAAATGACTAAATTGCCCTTTTCCTGTATTTTTACTAATCTCTCATAAAAAGTAATCTAGTTATGCTTAAAATTTATCTTCCATAATTATTCTACTCATTTAATTAATTTAATTCACTAGCCTGACTAGGAAGATGACACTTAAAGACACTAGATCTAGAGGGAAAATAAACTGGTATAGTGGCCCCTATTTTGAACCAACACCGTTGCACTGGCATGTGTGCCATAATAGAGATCGGCCATAGCCTCTCCAAACACAAGTAAATAGTAGCTATGTGACATAATAGAGATCACCTAGGAGGCCTCCCCAACCACAAATAAATAGCATCAACGACTAGGTGACATAATGGATATGAGTCCATAGACCTTTCTAGGCACCAATAAAAACTATTGCCTGAATATCAGATAACTAGTAGCTGTAAAATCCTAAGTTGACTAGTCAACCCATCTAGTATATGTCTAACTAATGGGCCAAGTAGCTCAATTTAAGTTCATTTATTTACCAAAAATTTTCTTGTAATATTTGTGTTTCAAAAATAGATAGTTAAAATTTTTATCACATACTTTATTTTTTTAGCCAGACTGGTATAGCCACATTTTGGCTCTACTAGGTAAAATTTCCAAAATAATAATTATTTCTGCTATTACCAAAATTCAAGGTTTAATATGTTATGATTTATCATGGCATTAATACTTAAAAAGTTAACACTTTTCGTCTAGTGACATTTTTCGTTAAGGTACTGGTCAACTGGACAGTTATAAGTTATTTTGACCACCTTTCGAATATATTTTTAGGACTATTTTAAGT